>JAAIXJ010000175.1:209463-384686 GCA_013403705.1 Heliconius hermathena | reverse complement strand
AGGTAAAAAGAACATAAAGTTACAAAAATATATACGTGTAATAAATAATTAGCTTTATGTATATTTTATAAATATCAAATATCAACAATGGTCGTATTTTTTTATTTAAAACAATCAAAAATTCTTTGACGATAATGTCGTAAAAAAAAGTCATATTAGAAGTCATTATAGTTGTCAATCGATTGTGCTTATTAAATCAGTAATCATGTATTTTAAGCGGGCGAAGCCGTGGGCGAGCCGCTAGTATATAATATATTAAAATTCTCTTTTACCAAAGCAGTTGCCGGACTCACTTCAAATGCAAATATAATTAAAAGATTTAGAGAAACCAAATAAAAACGCGACAATTAACAATTTTATGTATTCATACAAAAAAAAATTACACGAACAACAAACCGACAGAACAAAAAGAAAATCGTTTTAATATACACACAAAATGATTATTTTACGTTTCGATTGGCTGTAATTACAAGAATTCCGTCATTATCTTAATTACAGTTTTGTCGGTAACCCGGCCCGTGAAATGAGGCACCATGTTACATACAATAAGTACTGATTGCATATACAATAAAACGCGCACGGATGCTATCTACTTAAGTTTCATTATAACATAACAGACACTTAACGCCAATTATATAAAAACAATGTTTTTATTTCCGTTGGGAAACTTAATTTTTACTCTTATTCCATTGTAATAAGGGTCATTTGATATTAAAATTCGTGAAGAATTGTTAAGTTGTCGAGATGACTAGAGAAAGGGGGAAGGCGCGTTTCTTGATAAATTACAATAGAATTTTAATGTTCTAAACGATTTGATAATGCTTTTATAATTTGTTTACTTTATTGTCTATTTTGCATTTTATTGTATTTAATTAAGAGTATTTTTATGCTCGAGAGGTTTTTTACCGTTCAACGATGAATAAGATAGCGATCAAAATGTAAAAATGGGTTGTAAATTGTATAATATACATAGATGTTTCTGTTTTGCTGTCTGTATAATTAAGATAATCTACTATGTTAAATTAAATTGCCGTTTAAATTGATGAAAGCTACCACCAATTTGAGAATTTATAATAATTTATATATAAAAATCGTATTTAAAATTAAATTGAATTTATATAAATTTATTTTTTTATGGGAAAGGAATATGTTTCTAATGTAAGATTAAAAACTATATAAGCATATGTATTTTAATCATTTCAAAAAAGTTTAGTCCAGTCGAGCTATAAAATAACAAAAAATCTGTGAATTTTCTTTGCTACACCATTTCAAATAAAATCATTTTTTTTATCGACCTCCGTTTTTTGTTTGTTGTTTGTATCCCACCTATAGCAAGATAGGCGGAAAGAACCTGGGAACCTAATGTTAAGACAGTTCGTTACCATTGAGACACTTCCGTTTCCTACTTTCTGCCTAATATTCGAGGCATTGCGTATCTGAGTGGCGGAACTCAACACTTTTCACTCGTGACTAGAAAAACAAAATAAAAATAAAAAATATTAATTTCTCCGAATGTGAATCGAATCCACAACTGCGTCAATAACAATACAAATGAACATATTCCATAAGATTTTTGTAATATAATTTACATTTGCTATATGAATAACAAGGATATCGCTTGTAAACACGCCCACACAATCTGGAAGGTTTAATTGAGGCTTTTAATCCCATACAAAACGCCTAATTGCAGCTCCAAGTGTGTATTGTAAGGGTTAACTAGCACGAAGATGAACTTTGTACTGAAACTGACTATTTTGCTTGTTTTATAAGACTATTTCCTATTTAGTATTTATTAGAAACTAAAAGGAGGTATTTATCGGTGTTGTAATAGAATAATATTGAACAAAAAATCTAATTGGAAATATAATTAAGTGAAGATTGGGTGGCTTAGCTTCTCTCTGATACAGCGTTTTAAACAAATTAAGCTCATAGAATAATCTTATAGTTTATGAAAAATTTTACATAGCTTATTAATTATTATCCTTAATATTTTATAATATATTATTACAAAATGTTTGTTATTTTGGCGCAATTGATCATAAAAGTGAAAAGGAGGAGAAAGGGAGGAAGGAGGAAAACAGTTGAAAATGTGTTAAATATTGGTTATATTTTTCAGTATGCCCTAAAAATAATTGGTCTATTATATTATTTTTATTTTTTTATTAGTTAAATATTACATAAATATACTTTTTTTTATTTAAAATATATTTTTTTTGTTTCTTAATCCTCGTTTTAATTACAAACTTTTTAGACAATCAAACCAAAATAAATTAAATCATTTAATATAAAAATTAACAGGCAACATCTACCAACATCGGAAACACTGAAAAAATACATAAATATATTTTAACTTTAATATTTTTTAGTCTCATCTAGTGACCACAACTCTATGTTCATTTGTATCTATCTCTGTTCCTCCACATTCTAGCCCTCCGGTAAATTGTGTATGACCGCAAGTACACGTATAATATTAATTGTTGTATGTAAAGAGGTGTTTTAATGTTATTGATACATGCTTACATGTAATAAAGAAAAGAGTACTATTCATTTATTTATAAAAAATAAATAAATTAAATCAGCTTCACGCTGTATCCCGCACACAGCAGGGTGGGCAGAGGGCACCTAGTGTAAAGACTTCCCGCCAAATTTTGGAGGCATTGCGTGTTGAGTGGCGGAATTCAATGTCGCGCTTTACCTCGACCAGAGCAAAGACATGAGAATATAAATGTAAATAAATATTTCATCTCCTCGAGTAGGGATCGAATCCACAACCAATCGATTTTACAGTCACACTTTGTGCCATTGCCCCACGAATGGCCGTGGCCTGTAATAAAGAAATGAGGAGTATCTACTATTAATTTACTTATAATGTTGTTAATTTATTTGTAATGTTAAGAAAATGTGACTTCAGTCTATTAGTTGTTTTCTTGCACAGTATAAATAATAAGAGAAAAGACATGAACAAGAGAGGAGAGAGAGAAAATTAAAAAAAAAAATCAATATTTTTTTAGTCATGGCGCTAGATTTTAGCAAGTCATAAGAACGTAATAAAAATCTTTAATACTTTTAACACTTTTCCTTTTTTCAAAGACATAATTTGTTACGGAACAAGGATCTGGGAATTGAGGAAATGGAATTTTATTTTTAATATTAAACATTATTTCAATAAGAAATCGAATAATGACGTTTCTAGGTACTTCTCAACATCATAGAGATATTTTATAAATTTACTTACAAGTCCTTTCACCTTAAAATATATATAAAATTTTCAAATTTAATTTTATTTCCTGGAAGATGGAACGATTATGCAATTTCTTTGTCTCCTTCACTTGGAAAAAAATACAAAGCAAATAAAGTATATCAAATGTTAATATTCGATATATTTTATTTGATCTGTACTTTGCTGTATATTGAAAATTCATAAAAATGTATTTCTATCTATAACTTTCTATAATAATAATAATAAAAATTGTTAAATTTTACAACAAAATATAATAAAAATCATTAAAATTATATTTTACTGTTGTTACAAAAACCATTGCTTTCATAACAAGGTTCAAATTAATCTCCAATTACCAGTGCCTTGTATTGTTAGAATATAAAAGAAATACTTAGTTGTTGCGGTATCGTATTATTATTTTTTTTAATTAGAGTTATTATCTGCGGTTTGGGACGAATGGCGACTATCCCTTTGTTGAGTAATAATATAATAACATGATTTTTATAATAACTACGAACATTTGGCAGTACTCAAGTTTTGAACGCTCGAAATGTTTGTGCATACACGCATAGCAAGATTATTAAAAAGACGCTGTTTATATATAAATTTCACAATATTTTATAAATTAATTATTGATTGCCCAGGTTCACTCTTACCATGTAGCCGGTAGACAGAAGGAATCTAGTGTTAAGACACTCCATTCCCCACAATTATAATTTTAATTGTTTTACCCCAAAAATTGTACCACCTATTTGTTATTATTTCTAAAGTAAAAGTTTAATTATTTTAATTTTATAAATAATTAAATGTAACTTTGAAAAAAAAAAAACAAAACAATTGATTCTAGTAATTACAACACAAAGAACCAACGAACGAACGAATATTTGATTATCGCAAAATATCCACAATCATTTCTCTATTTATCACTATTTCCGTTTTATTGCATTGAAAATGTTACATTTGAACGTGATAGACAACGTGTACCCCATCATTAAACAAAATAAACATCACCCATGCCATATCTAACCCTCTATCGCGGGGGCGGGGCCTTAATGACTGCTAATGAGAGTTTTTATTATTTTACAGTTGTAAAATAATTTCTTATACGGCGCCTCTTTATACCTAGATAAACATCGAAACTCGCTTCACACCTCGATCTGATAATCGAATTAATGCTCTCGTACTATTTCACGCCGTATTATTGCTTTTTGTGTGGTTAATATCAGGCTTTACAGCGTAATTTCGGGTTTTCAGATATATATACCGATTGAAGTGATCTGGATTTTTGTGGAGATTGTTATTACCATGTTACAGCTAAAACATACACAAAAGATTAAATTTGCTTTTTTTATTGAATATATTTGAGCAATCAAATTTTAGGACGTCATTATAAGTTTTTACTGTTAAGTTATAATGGACGAATATTTTTAAATCGTTTAATTTAAAATATAAAATTTAACACCTCCTATTAAATTTGAGCTAAAATAAGCAATAATATAATAAAAGAAACACCATAAATGTTACAGTTACTTTTACCTATATATTGCCTTAATGTGTAATTGTATATGGATACCATAAACTGTAATAATTATGTTACGTTTAAAGATATAAACCAGCCAAAGTCGTGAGTTAACTATATATTTATAATCAAACATCCTGCAGGTACCAGAACGAAACAATCAGCACTGGCGATCGCAAGATCATGGAACTAGATAACCCACCCTAAGTCCAAATAACGTAAATATTAAACAAAATGGAGCATAATGAACGACTCCTTAATTCGACCTCTTTATCTTTTGTTACTTCGAGTGTTGAAGTTTCTTAATAATATATAATTTTCCAACCTTAATTTCCGAAATTTGGCCCACATTGCCTATTTAGGGTTATGTTATTAAGGTGAGTTCTTATTATTTAAATTTTTTTCTTGTTAATATTCCAGAATATGGTTCTGCTTAAGACTTAGGCTAAGTCCACCACTTCTTTGTTCTTATTTTTTATTAATTTTAACGCAAACATGACCAGAGCAGATTATTTTTAATATATATTTATTTATTATTTTTACTGCTACCAATTTTACAACAAACGCTACAATACTTATAAAAATATTGTAACAAACGACTCTTATAATACAAACTGTGAACTAATCATTAGTATGTAGTTCGCACTGAGCATTCGAAAGATGTCAGTAACGATTAATACCGCATTACATTAACAAAAACCTGATAGATCCCAAATAAAAGTGACAGATATAAGGCGTCGAAAAGCTGCGCACACGCACGGCTGCTCGCCGAAATCTAAATATAAAGAGTATTTACTTTGGGCTATCGAGAGCGCGTAATTAATACAATCTTTGTTAGAGGGTAATTTGCCAGAGCTAATGCCGGCGTGTGTAATCTTCAAAGGGGATTTAGAAACATGCGTTCTATTCTATTTTGGTCGTGTTCTGAAACAGAGAAATATTTACAATCTCTCTGGAACACTTCGGCGCATCCGACGATCGTTACGCGTGATCGCGAACGCATCGATATTGTGAGTCAGGCGAGTTTTAACGTGCAGGATGAAAATGCGCTCATTAATGATGATGGTGGCTTGCATTCTCGCATTAGTGCCTCGCAGATTCGTTGCAGTAATTCATCTTAAACGGATTTAGGTATTAATTTACTGTTTCGGTGACGCAGATATATAATTTATATAAATGCTCTTTAATCTTTACATTAATATTTATTATAAAGTAAATGTAAGATTATTTTTGTGTTAGAGGCCAGTCGTGGCGCAGCGGCACGAGGTGTGACTGCAAAACCGATTGGTTGTGGGTTCGATCTCCACTTGAGGAGATGAAATATATACTTAAATTTATGTTTCCATTTCTTCGCTCTGGTGTCGAGGTTGAGCGCGGCGTTGAGTTCTGCCACTCAACACGCAATGCCTCCAGAATACGGCAGAAAGTGGGGAACGGAGTGGCTTAACACTAGGTTCCCTCTGCCTACCCTGCTGTGTGCGGGATACAGCGTGAAGCTGATTTATTTTTTATTTATTTTTGTGTTAAATTTAAGAAGGAGCCAGAATAAAATAGTAATACCCGAAAGCACACAAATCTTTTATCACAACGTTATTGTTGATGATGAACAGTTTACATCGGCTTTATATGAGGTAATATTGGCGTCGATTTCAACGCTCAATTTGTCATACTTACTGGCGCCTTTACTGCAAAACAAATTAAAATAGAAGCCAATATAACATTTTTAAAATTATTCTAGGTCAAACGTTTTTTTTTTGTCATTTCCAGCTGCCTACACAAGAAGTAATTAAAAACTAAAATAAACAGAGCGCTTACAATCGTAAAAAAAATATCTTAGTCGACTATAAATGAGTACAGATGAACGTAGAAGCAATAAAACTCAAATCACAGAAATAAATCTTATGATTATTCGAAAGCATAGGTGAGAAGATTTGGACGTTTTTATAGTAATATCTGACGCGATACCTCGCTGGAATGCCATTAAACGGATATTTTAGCCTACTGCCATGCAATATAAAATTATTAAGAACCGAATAAAGTATCTATTATTATGAAATGTATAGAAATAAAAATATTGGTATTTGCAATAAATATCTAACTGAATGATGAAGAAACAAATAATGTTTATTGAATTGGCTGCACGGAAGATTACTACAGAAATTTAGTGGGGGAATAAATTGGCTTAAAATGCTTGGGAGATACGTAAATGAAGTTATAACGGTGTCTGTACTAGGTTTTACTACAAGGTTATTATTAAAAAAAACCAACATTATTTAGACATTTATCAAAAATGAGCATANATATATATATATATATATATATATATATATATATTTATATAATACATGCATTGATAATATTTGTCACCAAAAAAAATTGCCATAACATTTTGTACATATCGTTCTCAAGGAATTACGTATAATTATATTACACAGTGAAACATTTTTCATTACTTCAACTCTGCGTATCACTTAGGATCTTCAGTTTTATGTCTAAACCTAAACCATTGAGAGGGTCATATCAATGTTTTCCAAAGTATTGCAATAAAAATTGGTCCAGATTCCACATCGAAAATAAGACGTTTTTTGGTCGTCTGCCAAGTTCATTATGAGCGTTCACGAAATTTCACATTTGAATTATTTTACTGTCTGACTTATGGCCGTTACTTAAATATTTGGTAAACAGGAAAAATATAGTTCTGATCGATCAAATTTAATGTTGCGCCGAAATAGCATCTATAAGTAGATCGCATATAACTGCCGGTTTTTAGTGCTTTGGAATTACATAACCAGTCGGACATCACATATTCTTTGTTCGTTTTAGGTGTTCTACAAATTTGGATTAGAGATTTTTTTGGCTTCACGCATGTAGCAGAGTAAGCAAAGGGAGCTTAGTGCTAAGAGTCTCCGTTTCCCATTTTCTGCTGAATTCTGAAAGCATTATGTGTTGCGTGGCGTAACTCGACGCCGCGCTTTCCCTCAACACGAGCCAAGAAAACAAAAATAATAAATATTTTAATTTCTTCCACTAGCAATCGAACTAACAACCTGTCGCTTTCACCCCTGCACCACGCCTGACTTCTGGATTATAGATGTTACAAAATAAGCAATCAAATGATATGAATCACGAGTCTAATTATCGACCGCTTACATTACGGTCAACAAAGCACTGGACATTGCATAATCTCAGCCATATGCAATCTAACAATAGAATGGAGTATTATGCATGATTCATCTCCAACTGATCCATGCGCCGAAGATTATCGAACTAGAACACTAACACTCGCTGGATGCATTAAAACGTACGTGATTCTAATTTACGCCCGCAAATAATCTTGACGTTGCTAATATTAATAAAATTGAAGTTGATGCATCAAATGAAATTAAATTTGTTGCTGATAAGTTTCAAAGTGTTAAAGTAATATATTGTCGGGCGTTTCCACCTTCGTATCTAGTTATTTATAGAGGACCATATGTCAGAACTATCCTTCTGGTTAAGTCCAAACTATATTTGCAATTGAATCGTATTTTTGTTGAAGGTGTTTCTATTAAGCTAGTTGGTATTACGCACATTACAACAGTAGCAACAAACACATTGACAAGTGTTTACACGTTCACAATTAGATCATCCATTGATGTATGGTGAATCAGTACGTCAGTGTGCAAAGAGTAAGATTGAGAAGTAACGCGGGGGATCTGGTATTGATTAGTGATGTGGATCAATGGTAATCGGAAAATTGTATTTCTTGTGAATCAATCAATTAATAAGATAATTTCGCTTACATAAATATTTGTTCTTCGCTATCATATGCCCCTGTATGTTGATTTGCCTATCATTGTTTTTGTTATTTGTAAATATAAATAATATATAATTTCAAAAAAAATAATGTAAAAATCTTTTTTTTTTATAAATGATCTGAATTTGAATAAATAAAAACAAATTTAGATTCTTAGCTTTGTTCATTACTTGCACTCTGCTCTTAATTAATTTTCTACGAAAAAAAATAATTTTATAACCTAAAACCTAAATTATTATCTATAACAATATTAACATTCAAAGATCTACATATAAAAGGATTTATAAGACACGCGGATATCCCACACAACACTAGCACTGATTAGCGTACAACAGAGTGTGAGTGTATGTTGTTATGAATAAACCTGCGTGTGTGTGTGTAGCGGCGCATTAAGTATGCTTTGGATTTTATTATTTAATGATTCATCTTAGGGATGTGGAAATAGTCAGGAATGCTTGCGCCGTTCGCGTTGAAAACCCAGTAATAATAGAATATTGGCACATCTGCCCCACAGTATAAGTTTTAATGTTATTACACTTCTGCTGTATGATATCTCGTTCCAGATGTATTTTAAGAGTGTTTTATGTTTTTTAATTGCGATCTGTGGATTATTATTTTTTCTCTATTTTAAATTTTTTACAGCTACTCATAACGACCACCTGAATGATGACAGAATTAATATTGTTTATGAAATTATATTTGACGGAATCGTGCGATAAATTTTGAGTGTCGCTGTTATAATATTATTAGATTTTATTATAGTGTTACATTACGCTTCCTCTCTGATTCGAATTTTGTAATACATAAGAACGTTTATATCAAAAAAAAAAATATATTAAATTAGCTTCACGCTGTATCCCGCACACAGCAGGGTAGGCAGAGGGAACCTAGTGTTAAGACACTCCGTTCCCCACTTTCTGCCGAATTCTGGAGGCATTGCGTGTTGAGTGGCAGAACTCAACGCCGCGCTTAACCTCGACACCAGAGCGAAGAAATGGAAATATAAATTTAAGTAAATATTTCATCTCCTCGAGTGGGGATCGAACCCACAACCAGTCGGTTTTGCAGTCACACCTCGTGCCGCTGCGCCACGACCGGCCTTTATATCAACTGAATAAAATTATCGTTTTATATTGTCTTTGCTTTGGATAATTTAATATCTGTATCTTCTACAAAAGTGGCGTCAATAGAAACAAAAGTTTTCCTACATTTATGGCGACTAAGAAAAAATTACTTGAATTATTTTATAAGATTAGAAACCAACAATAAATAAGAAAATAGCGTCACTCTTTGTAATATGAATTATGAAGAAACACAATGATCGTTTCGTAACACCAACACGAAAATGCTTTAATCTGAAATTAACGTGTACCACCGCCATTGTATGATGACCCATCAGATCCTACCGAAGTATGGAAGTGGGTTGGACTTAACCAAATTTGGGGGCTCATGATATCTTGGACAATGTGGACTAATCTGACGCCATTAGTATAGATCATTAAATATGAATTATAAAATATAATATAATAGTAAGCACAAGAAAGGCAATCACGCCGACCATTATTAGATTAAATATCTCACAGTTCCGTCAGCGTAATTGTATTTTACTTACGGGTCTCTATCGTACTTTATATGTATATGGTATTTTTATTTCAAGTACATGTGTTAGAGTAGGCAGAGAAAACTTAGTGTTAAAACACTACATTTACTCCTTTTTGCTCAATTTTTGAGACATTCTGTGTTGTGTAGTCGAGCTTTAATATACTGGAGAGGGATAGTAAAGATAACTTTAAGTGATAATTATCTTTCTCCTGTAGCTCCTCTGGTGTTACACAGGGTCGTGGGTGGCGGTGATCACTTACCATCAGGTGACCCGTACGCTCGTTTGCCTTGTCTCTTTCCATAACAAAAAAAACTTAAAAAATAACATATCTGTGTTTCAAGTTATGATGTATATCATAAATCAAGAAATTGATAGCATTATTATCGTAGTATTATTGAAATATCAAATGACTTTCCACTTTTTAAAAAAAAATAGTACTTAAAAAAATCTAATAAAAAATATATTTCTATTCAAATTGGGCCAAGCGGACTAAAATCTGTTGTAAATAATGTCCTAGCATAAAAAGTAAACAACAGTAAACTGGAACTGAAATTACTAGCTTGTTCATTCATTATACCCGAACTATGGTAAAAGTCACTAAAATAATTGTTTTAAATTAATATACAAATCCTAAAGTACAAAATGTTGTTACTTACCATATCCTGAAACGAAGTGTGAAGCGATCAGCAATCAAGTCCTGTAAGAACAAATAACATCGTGTTGAAAAATATTTTGAATCGTATAAAAAAATAAACGTAGCGAGATTTGAACCCACGTCTCTTGGAAGCTATTGAATATATTAATTATTTTATTTTAAGATATAAAATGTAATACGTAACTAACTTAAAACATATTTTAGGCTGGTCAAGATTGGCTAGCTGATCATTTTGTTCTTAATATTAAATAAATCATCCTGCACTCAGTGGGGTAGGCAGAGGGAACCTAGTAGACACACCGTTCCTCACTTTCCGCCGAGCTCTGGAGGCATTGCGTATTGAGTGGCGGAACTCAACTCTGCGCTTTTCCTCTACACCAGAGCGAAGAAATGAAAATATAAATGTAAGTAAATAATTTATCTCTTCGAGTGGGGATCGAACCCACAACCAGTCGATATTACAGTCACACTCTGTGCCGCCGCGCCACGACTGGCCTCAAAGAGTTTATTGTTCTTTTTTCTAAGAATACGAGTATCACATTGTATGCTATTCAAATACCTACAAGGTATGTAATATTTTCTGTGGGCAATAGATATTGAGCTATTGAGTTCGGAATAGAGTCCAGAAGAATTTGAGAGTATGGTCAGAGAGTGAGTTTAATAAAATGGAGCTACCTAATGCCAGTATATAGCAGGCATCTAATACCAAAAAATTTACAATTTTTACCAGAACTCGTGATATTTCATATTAAATAGAATACTTTAACACAGTTGTTTGTGTTTCCAATGCTGGAAAAAAAACATTTCCCAAGCGAAGATCTAACTCCCAATCATCGCTTTGACATTCACACCCTGTCCTTGTACCACGACGGCCCCCAAAAAAAAAAATGATTAAAAAAAATAAATTAAATCAGCTTCACGCTGTATCCCGCACACAGCAGGGCAGAGGGAACTTGGTGTTAACACACTCCGTTCCCCACTTTCTGACGAATTCTGGAGGCATTGTGTGTTGAGGGGCAGAACTCAACGCCGCGCTTAACCTCGACACCAGAGCGAAGAAATGGAAATATAAATTTAACTAAATATTTCATCTCCTCGAGTGGGGATCGAACCCACAACCAGTCGGTGTTACAGTCACACCTCGTGCCGCTGCGCCACGACTAGCCTGAAAAAAATGATTAAATATTTTTAATCAAATTTCGTTCTAAGTTCAAAGTAAAACATATTTTCTAGTTGACAATTTATCAATATATAATAATAATTGCTTCGTTTAGAGTCAACAACGATAATATCTGAAATGATGAATTGTGATAAATAATGCAACGCGAGGACAGTATTAAGGAAAGCACGTTTAAATACGTTAATAACTTAATATTAATATGGTATTGCTTAAATGTAGTTATTATTAATATATTATATGTATACTTAAAATATCTTGTCTGTCTGTAATTTCAAAATAATTATATTTTTAGAGTACATATTACTATTTACAGGAACTAAAACACAAATAAACGGCTTATTATTTTTTTTCGTAAATTATAAAATATTTAAAAAAATAAAGCTTCTTTTTATCACATATCGCGGGATCGGAATCGGTTTCGCAGAAAAACCACCTAAATAGACATTTTATAACGAAACAAGGGAAGCCGCTAGTTAATTAAATAATAAAATATTATTTTAATTTTGACTGTAACGATATTGTTGTGCATTCCGAGCTTATCTTCCTTATTTCAAGAGTCGTGAGTTCAATTTCAGAATGTCTGTAAAATAATTTTTGGAATTTTCGTTTTACCGATTTGCTTGGATATAGTGTGGCTTTACCAGGCTTTGAGGTGATTTACACTTTTTTAGCTTCACACTGTACACATAGTTGGGTAGACAGAAGGAACCTAATGTTAAAACACTGTTCCCAATTTTTTACTGAATTCTGGAGGCATTGCGCATTGAGTGGCGGAAATCAACACAGACTTTTGCCTCGACACCATGGCGAAGAAATTAAAATATTAAATATTTGATTTCCTCGAGTGGGAATCGAACCCACAACCTGTCGCGTTTACAGTCACAAGTCTGCCTCTGCGCCACGATTGGCCTCAATTTACAATTTCACTATTAATCATAATTAAGTTATTAAGTGACAGAAGTGAGAAATTAAAAATATATACTTAATGCTGAAACTTTCTATGTAATAAATAATAAATTTAATTGTATTCCAGTGAATACAGTATTTAAACTATATTCTAATTGTTAGTAATTTTTATTATGATATTGATAAGCTTTTTAGCAAAATGTGTTTTAAGCAAATAATTATCTTTGTTTAAAACATATTTTGCTTAAAAGCTGCTATTTTTATCCAGTAGGGATCGAATCTACCATCATCGTATTAAGCCAGACCACAATTTATAAATTATTTATATTACATGTGGAGTGGTGGAAATTAACGCCAAAATTTGTATTGTAACCAGAGCGAAGAAATGAATCGTTCCCCAAGTGGGAATCGAGCCCACAATCATCGCCTGTACCACTCTTTTATCTCTCTGCCACATTTTTATATTTATTTACATATATTTTATAAAGATTGCCGATTGAGTGGGAAAACTTGATGCAGCATTTTTGTTAACGAAACTGAGAAATGTATATATTATTGACAATGAAATTTAGATAAAATTGCAGTTGCCATAGGAGTCATGCCATAGGACCCACGACTCCAATTCATCCATTAAGGAGTTATAAAAAAAATGAGATTTTTAATTTATAATACAAGTAGTCTAAACATATAACAAAAACAAAAAAATCAACGAAAATGTTAGTCATATAATAAAATATCGCCATCAACGATTTTCTTCATTAATGACGTAATATACTGTAAGTATACCCGTTGTACAATCAGTACGCATCATTAGCTACGGTTTAATCCGTTTTGGGCAACGGAATTATCAGATTCCGTCACACTTGGAACTAAGTATTTGAACTCCTAATGAGTTTTAGTAACGCAATAAAGTCACTCCGTATAATGAAGTAAGTTTATTGTTTGTGAAAATATTTATGTTATATGGATGTAGCTGGTGAGGTCAGTTGTGGCGCAGTGGCACAAGGTCGAACAAAGTCGAAGCCAACAAGATTCGATGCCCGATCCAGGAAATTAAATATTTAATATTTTCATTTCTTCGCTTTGGTGTCAAGGCAAAAGTGTGGCTTAGAGTTCCGCTATTCAACATGCAATGCCTCCAGACATCAACGCTGAGTTTAGCTTGGAGTGTCTTACTGTAGAGTTTCTTACCACTAGGTTCCCTCTGTCTAACCTGCTACATGTAGAATACAGCGTAACCGTAGAGTTTCTTACCACTAGGTTCCCTCTGCCTAACCTGCTACATGTAGAATACAGCGTAAAACTGAAAAAAAACTAACTGTATGTATCATGAATGATTCTTAGGATATTCTGTGAAAGTATAGTATAATACTTATTTTCTCTAGTTTGTTGTAAAACACATAAGCAACGAATGTAATATTATTAATTTAGGAAGCGCATACATGGTCATTATAGTGGGGCAAAGGCAAAAGCATGCGACTGTAAACCCGACAAGTCGTGAGTTCTCTTCCCACTCGAGGAAATTAAATATTCAATATTTTCATTTCCTCGCTTTTGTGGGGCAATGCGCGGCGTTGAGTTCCGACACTCGATACGCAATACCTCCTAAACAACAAAAAAAAACGACTTCATTACTAAAATTATTATTAAAACTAGATGTATATTTAACTTACTTTACCATTAACTAGCTTTATTTTTATTAAAACTATTATTAAACTTACTCCTCTACCTTCTCATTCTCAAAAAAAGATTACATACTTTAGCTATATATATATAAAGTTTGTCTAATCGTACCGAGTTATTTACAATAAATGGGCGTCCGTTCGTCATACGTACCTCCTTGTATTTCCGACAACACATCGTACTGTAATACATTATAAATTAGGGACAAGAGCTTAGCGCGATCAGATGCTGCGTTAATTTCGTACATTATTCTTGTGTCTAATTAATGAAACTCAGTTGAATGTGTGTATTGTTTTTTGTTTGTTTGTATAATATTCTAACGGTAGTTTGTGATTTTTTTGTCTTTGTTCACCAATCTCCAACAGCTTCTGTACTAAGAGTGCAATATAAGTAAAAAAAAACAAAAATATATAATAAATAGCATTTACTTTTGCCAAATTATAAATTAGCTTCACGCTGTATCCCGTACACAGCAGCGTAGACGGAGGGAACCTAGTGTTAAGGTACTCCGTTCCCCACTT
The DNA here is from genome assembly GCA_013403705.1 of Heliconius hermathena. Classification (NCBI taxonomy): domain Eukaryota; kingdom Metazoa; phylum Arthropoda; class Insecta; order Lepidoptera; family Nymphalidae; genus Heliconius; species Heliconius hermathena. The sequence continues at coordinate 369,603 of JAAIXJ010000175.1, read as the reverse complement.
TCCGCTGAATTCTGAAGGCATTGCGTATTGAGTGGCAGAACTCAACGCCGCGTTTTGCCTCGACACCAGAGCAAAGAAATGGAAATATAAATTTAAGTAATATTTCATCTCTTCGAGTAGGGATCGAACCCACAACCAGTCGGTTTTACAGTCATACTTTGTGCCCCTGCGCCATGACTGGCCTCAAATAATAATTTGTAAAAAAATTGTAACGAGCATATATTTAAGAATTTCGAATTTTTAATTTCGACAATTTTCAAGAGGCGCAGGTTCAAATTCCGCTATTTTAAATTTTTTATACGTCTTTTAAACAACTAGCGTATTTAAATTTGTATTTATTACTTTCTCTTTATATTTCTATCCTATTAGAGTCAAGGAACAATCTACAAAGTTAATATAACTGTGAACTAAATTAGAATTAACTACGTTCGGCTTACTTCTACTACGGTTTCATTGTGTTGTAATTCAAGAAACAAAATATTATTAAATTAAATTAATATATTATACTTGTTAGACGCCGTCTTCGCCCACAACATCTGACTATAAACCCGATAGTTGTGGATTCGATTCTCACTCGAAAAAACGAATTATTTACTATTGATTATGTCCTCGAGGCCAGTCGTGGCGCAGCAGCACGAGGTGTGACTGTAAAACCGACTGGTTGTAGGTTCGATCCCCACTCGAGGAGATGAAATATTTACTTCTTCGCTCTGGTGTCGAGGTTAAGCGCGGCGAATTCGGCAGAAAGTGGGGAACGGAGTGTCTTAACACTAGGTTCCCTCTGTCTACCTTGCTGTGTGCGGGATTTTTAATTTATGTCCTCGCTCTGGTAACACAAAAAACACACACAAAGCGATACATTATTTTTTAAAATGATATTGAACTACGCCAATAGCTCAATCAAGGTTAATTCTTACATATTTATATAGAAATAATAATTAATATAATTATTATTAATAATATTTTCAATAAAAAAGAAAACGATACAATGTTAAATGCGATCAGTTTATCATTTATGCTTCCGACAAGACTGACGCTGTGTAATTCATTAAGGAGGCACGACCTCGCATGGTTACCTTCTCTTCATATTATCTCAGAATGTTTGTTTCATTAGAAATGGCAAATGTAGCGTGTGGTGTGAAATGTACTAATATTATTCTATTTCAGATATTTTCTAAGTAAAACGAAATAAAATATATTTTTTATGGTATAAATATTGTAAAAATATCTTCTTATATCTCAACATTATAGCTAATTAGTAATTTAGTTAACGGTAAAACATCTCGTTTTCAATTTTCCACTCGAAATCGAGACATTGAGTGTTGAGTGGTGGGACTTAACGCTGCGTTTTGTATTATTTAAGCAGCATCGAATCAATTGATCTACAGTCGCTGCTTCATTGCCCCACGATCATATGATTCATATCTCTTGTTATTTTTTTAATTTTTATGTTGTTAAGTAAGTATGTAATAAAATAAAAATAAATCAGCTTCACGCTGTATCCTGCACACAGCAGGGTAGGCAGAGGGAACCTAGTGTTAAGACACTCCGTTCCCCACCTTCTGCCGAATTCTGGAGGCATTGCGTGTTCAGTGGCAGAACTTAACGCCGCGCTTGTCCTCGACACCAGAGCGAAGAAATGGAACTAAAAATTAGTAAACTTATAAAATAAGTATTTAAAAAATGTTTTGTCAATAGTTTTTAACTTTATATATTTATTTATTTATTTTATTAATTAACTTTTTTATAAATTTTGTGTGAATAATAGTGTTAATTATTGTGTATTATTTAACTTTATTGTAAATTTAAATTGTGTAATTTAAGAACATTTTTAACATCATTACAAACCTTTTTGGTTTTTTAGATGATATTTACACGGCGTAGTGTTGAGTTCCGTCACTTAACATGTAATATTACAAAAATTGTGCAAAAATAGAAAACAGTACTCCGTTTCCTACTTTTTGCATCTGCTTGACACTACTTTCACTGTAAATGGCTTTGCCTTGAAACTAAAAACAGTCTTAATTTCAACAACGAACATAAATAACATAATAAAAACATAAAGTTATATATTATGTTAGTAAAAATGCAATATCAATTCACAACACATAATTATTTATATTTCCATTTCTTCGCTCTGGTGTCAAGGCAAAGCGCGGCGTTGAGTTCTGCCACTCAAAAACGCAACGCCTCCAGAATTCGGCAGAAAGTGGGGAACGGAGTGTCTTAACACTAGGTTCCCTCTGCCTACCCTGCTAAAAAATGCTACTAAAAATGCAATATCTATTCACAACATATAATTCCTTGGTCTATGCGCCTTAGTGTGATAATTTATTAATATCCTACTCTATGTTTGGGTTCCCTAGTGATCAATGTTGCCTCCCCATAAGAGTTTTGTTTACGTGATTGCTCTTTCTTAATCATACTTTCTTAATTAAGGAGAAGTTGCGAGTTCGAAGTTAATTTGTGACGATCCCGCCGATAACGTTCGTTCTGCTGTTAATTAGTTAGAAACATAATGTTGCTTTATATGGTTCGTGTATTGTTTAATGGTGTTTGTTTTTACAATCTATTATTGTTGTTGTATTTCGTTATAATTTCTTTGGTAATTATATGAAAAATGTATTGTTTATTTCGTTTTTCGTTCTTATTGGGTTTTTTTTACCTATTTAGTTTGTTCATTTAAGTACGGACCTAACGTGTAACTCAAATATTAAGTTCAATTATTATTATTTTTTCATTATAAGTTTCACTTGACTTGTAATGAAAAAATAAGTAGGTTACAAAGAAAATCGAGAGAAAGAGAGAGAGAGAGAGAGAGAGAGAGAGAGAGTTAATTGTACTGTCACATAAAACATTCACTGCTTAAAATCCTCATACGTAAACTATAATAATAATTTAATATCCATATTTGCAAGTAAATCGCAGCTCTAACTTCCACCATTCAACACGCTTAACCTCCAAATTTTGGCGAAAAGTGGATAACGGAAATGTCTTAATCAGGACGGAGTGTCCTAACCCTAACTTCCCAGGTTCCCCCTACCTTAACTTAAAAAAAAAACCATTGTATGAACAAGAGTGTTTGTATAAACAAAAGCGCGGAAAATTCTAATATGATTACACAACAGAGCACGCTTTCACAATGCTATCCGAATCTTTAGCCGTGGGGGTATTCCCCTATCAATCTAGGAGATGATAGCCCTACGATGGCTGAGATGCATAATGTTCCTCAGATAGCTGTCTCGGGCACGAAGCCTCCAAGGTTCGCAATTTATAGTTTCACGATCTCAAGCCAGCTCATTATTAAAACGGTTCGGTACGTGAAGGTGTTGCTGGTGCCGCGGGCCCTACGCCAATTACTCCGGCTGCTATACTTGTTCGACTTTAACAACATCACTTGACTTTTAGTGGTTCTATTCTATTTGGATCTTGATTTCCTAGTGGTTTCCTTGGTATTTTATTTATGGAGTAAACTTATTAAATAACGATTATATGTGTCAGTTCAGTGGATTAGGAGCACAGGTGTGTGTTGTGGGTTAAATTCCCAGTTGGGGAAATGAAATATTTTATAAAATAAAATAAACCAGCTTCACGCTGTATCCCGCACACAGCAGGGAAGGCAGAGGGAATCTAGTGTCAAGACACTCCGTTCCGCACTATCTGCCGAATTCTGGAGGCATTGCGTGTTGAGTGGCAGAACTCAACGCCACGCTTAACCTTGACACCAGAGCGAAGAAATGGAAATATAAATTTTAGTAACTATTTCATCTCCTCGTGTAGGGATCGAACCCACAACCAATCGGATTTACAGTCACACTTCGTGCCGCTGCGCCACGACTGGCCTCAAATATTTAATATTTTCATTTATTCACTCCGGTGTTGAGGCAAAGCACGGCGTTGAATCTCGTCACGCATTGTCTCAAGAATTTGGCTTATTGGGAGCTTATTGGGTCTTATCCCATAGGATACAGCGTAAACCTTAAAAAAATATTAAACATAACGAAGTTATTTCCATACATTTATTAAACTACTAAAACAAAAAAAAAAAACAATAATAATCGCAAACAAACAGAAAGCTCGACCTCTAAATCAATATAATTATGATGTTAACAAGTATAGAATACAGATACACTTGTAATGACGTACATACATACATATGCTCGATCCAAAAAGATCTAAAATCCATTAGTAGGATAAAACGGTGGCGATTAAACACCGAACTAAAACAATTTTCTTCAACTTCAACAAACAAAATCGATTGGGGCTTAATTGCAGTCTGATCAATAACTAATTGTGTTCCCCACACGTACCTATAGATACCTTCCCACCTACCTCTACCTACATACCTATAGGCGATAAAGTATAATTACTGGCTGCCGTCCAAATAAATCGATCTACATCAAAACGCGAGGTTAATTCATCATTTAGATATTACAACGCGATTGAAGCTTACTGTTTTTAATTTCCAAAATTACAAATCTAAATTCGATCGGAGTCGGTTAAATGTGTATATGTAATTACTATGTCGTAAATTGGTCACCGAGGGCTGGTGTAAAGCCCGCTTCACACTGACCGATTTCGGTAATCACTTTCATTTCGTATAGCACGACATTAATTAAAATTTTGTTTCGTGTTTCTTTAAGTTAATTTTTTACCTTGGTTAGTAATTATAGGGTGCGAGGTTAGAAGGGCAGTACGGTGACAAATAGCGTTGTATTGATTGTGGTTGTGCTATGTTTAATTCAAATTAGTGACTCTAATTGAGGCCGTCGTGGCGCTGAGGCACAAGGGTGAGATGTAACGCAACGGTTGTGGGTTCGATGCCCAGTCGAGCAAATGAATTATAATTTATCAATATTTTCATTTATTCGCTCTGGCACCAAGGCAATTGCCGGCGCTTAGTTCCGCCACTCAACACGCGAATGCTCTAAAATGCTCTAAAAATTTGGCGGAAAGTGGGGAACGGAGTGTGTCAACCTCTAGGTTTCCTTACATTAGAGTAGACTACCCTGCTGTATGAGGAATACAGCGTGAAACTAATTTAGTGAAACTAATAGGTTTTAAGTGTAGATTTTTGTCGCAATGCGCTCCAATTAATGACTAAGTAATTTCCTAGGCCATAAATTATATATATTTGGGTCAGTATTTACTTCTATAGCGTCGTTTGTTAGTTGAGACACAATACTATACAAAATAACCTAACCTGACGTCTAACAAAAGTTTGACAATTTTTTGAAATTTTGCATAATTATTTTTGTCTAGAGGTCAGTCATGGTGCAGAGGCACAAGGGTGTGAGTGCAACGCAACTGGTTGTGGGTTCGATTCAAACTCGAGGAAATGAAATATTTATTTAAATTTTCATTTTCATTTCTTCGTTCGGGTATCGAGGCAAAGCGCGGCGTTGAGTCTCGCCACTCAACCTATAATGTCTCCAGAATTCGGCAGAAAATGGGAAATGGAGTGTCTTAACACTAGGTTCCTTCTGCCTAGCCTACTGTGTGCAGGATACGTTGTAAAGCCGATAAATGATATATATTTGGGTCAGCATTTACTTCCATGGCGTCGTTCATTAGCCTCGTCTCAACAAAAATCCATTACCATGCGATTAGAGCAGCCAAAATAGAGAACTGGTTTAGTCGAGACTCGTGACTTGTGAGATTTTACGTGTAATAAGGCTGTGTACACAGTGCTCGTCGAGTTATTAATTATCGGGTCGACAGCAAACAGAGAGTGGCTACCGGGCTGCGCTCTGCACACAGTGTGTTTACCCAGCGAGACTCGCAACGAGGCGGCGTGGTAGAATCTCATTACAGCACTTCTTGGAAAATTAGAAGTGAGAAATGGACTTAAAAAGATAATGCTACCTTGTCGATTTTTGATGTTTTTGTTTCCTTATTATCACGTTACTGACGCTGTTTCTGATCTTCTCGGAAGGTTGGCTGGTTGGCTTCAATTTTTTTTTTGGTAACCAAAAATCTCTTAGACACACGTCAATTTGGATGTTTAAGTTTTTAATTAGTTTTGGTATTTTTGTGTGTGAAGTGGCTTTAAAGTGGCTGGTAATGGGTTACAAGGTTCGTGGGGTATTTTTAGATGGTAGTAATTTTGAAAAAGATTTTCAATATCTACCAATAGCACTAGTATTCTCTTTTAATTTTTACTTATATATTAAAATCCAATAGTTAAAAACTAAAACTAGTTTCAATTCTCAAAATAAAAGCACACATATCTCTAAATCAGTCATACGCTCAACTTTCCTTAAGCAAAATATATAAATCTCTACATTTCTACCTGTTCGTTCCATACTTCGGCGTCTATTGAATTTCGTAAAAAACTTCAACTTCGTGGCTCACTTATTGAGAACACAAACATTTGCCCCCGTACAAGTGACCGAGTTTGCCCGACACTCGACACACACGACACTGCACAGAACAATCACTTTTTATCCAATACTTATATATATGTTTTGTATTTTACAAACTGACATACTGTATTTTTATATTAATATACATATTTAATTAGTTAAATTCGTTTTTATGAGTTGGGCGGGCGGCGACGAGGCGTGCGCGGGCGCCGACTTCTGATCGGTATTGGCGTGTAACGCCTCGATACACGTAAAGTTTGTGTTACTTTAAGCCTCACTGTCAATAGACGCTTGTTAGTCGTGTGATGTTCTCTAATTAGTGTACTAATGTGTAGTCCACATATAGAATATACTGGAGAAATTCCACGTGAGAAAGTATTATAGTAAAATCTATAATAAATAGAGATGGAGAGTATTGTAACTGATATCTCAAACATCTTTGAATATATTATTTAATATAATAATGCCTTGGCTCGTGATGTGTCTAGTGGTTAGAACCGTTTATAGTTGTGATCGTGAACAACTCAAAACCTTTTAGAGATTCAGAGGTAACAGTATTAAGAATTCCATATTATGCCATTAGAAGGTATCGCTTAATAAGATATAATATTTGCCATCAGAAGTTGTTTTGTGTCAGTTATTGGGATAACTGGAAACTCGACAATATGACATTGTCATAACTCGAAGCTCGTCCGAGGAAAAGCCAAGAGCGCGTCCTATCTTCCTCTCCACTATAACTGTGAACTAGTTATAGTATAACATGACAATCTGCAAATGAGCAAAATAATAAATGTGTTAAATACAATACTGAAATTTAATTTATATTTTTATTATTCCAGATTAGACGTAGTGTAGTGGGATAGTGTCAATAAGCGCCGTGGTTGTGGGTTCGATTCCTACTCGGAGGAGTAAAATATTTTCATTTACTGACACCGGTATGATCTGAAACTGAGTGAACTGATTGTTCTAACTAGCTAGGTCTAGGTTATTTATCTATCCTGCTACAAAAAATATAAATAAAGCGCACAATTAACAACAAAATTTTCTGGTAAAGTAAAAAAATATAGTCAATGATATTGAGAAAAGTTCTGCCAAAATAATTAACATGTCAAAGTCAAAAGTCAAAGTACAACGTACTTATAAAAAAAAGTACAGTTTCCTATAGGTATCGAATAATGTCTAACATTATTCGGTACTCAACTCCGAAAACATTAGCATTAGAAAAAATAATGTTTATCGGTCGAAGCGTTTCCACGCAATCGTAGCGGATGACTCCATTCTTAATTTTTATCGGGACGTGGAAAGTTATAATAAGATTAAATCTATTTTGGACTACACTTAGTATAAGAATACTCTGCGATATTGGCCGTTTTATTCGAGATCGACCTTGGTGTTTAAATGAAGGTGTTGACATAGATTGTTGATTTAGTACTGTTTCGACATAGGTTTATAGATATTTGTTACAGAAGCTAATTCTTTTATGTTCAAACATGTTACTTATATATATTTTAGTCTTTATGTAATAAAAGTATAAATATATAAAAGTATAATGTATAAAAAGTTAGCAACAAAACGATTTTTACTTTAAAAAAAAACAGCTTCACGCTGTATCCCGCCCACAGCAGGATAGGCAGAGGGAACCTAGTCTTAAGACACTCCGTACCCCACTTTCTACCGAATTCTGGAGGCATTGCGTGTTGAGTGGCAGAACTCAACGCCGCGCTTAGTCTCGACACTAGAGCGAAGAAATGGAAATATAAATTTAAGTAAATATTTCATCTCCTCGAGTGGGATCTAACCCTCAACCAGTCGGTTTTACAGTCACACTTCGTGTCGCTGCGCCACGACTGGCCTCTATTTACTGTAAAATATACAAAATTATATAACATTTCATTATTTGACGATCCATTTTAAACATCCGCAAATTCGCAATGATAGTAGTTTGTATAACATATTATAACTCGATACAATGTAATAAAAAAACTTAGGTAAGGAAAAATAATAAGAGTAAAAAATATCAAGACCAATACTTAAATAATTATCAATGTCACGATTTGGTAAGACTGGGTGGTGTGTTGGAATCACACAATTGAACAACGGGGAATCGAAGAGGAGGAGGAGTTAGTCCTATGTTGTTTCTCATTCACGATACTATGGTATGTGGCTGACAAACATACAACGTAGAGACGTTCGAATCGTTGGGGACTCAATGGGACTGAGGCTTGACATATTGGCCTTGCGTAGAGACGTCTCCTCGCTATACGTTCTCTACCGCAGTTATCATGGGGACTGTTCTGAAGAACTGTTTGACCTGTTATGTGCCGCCGAGTCCTCTAACCGCATAGTACGTTACAAACTCAAGTACCATCCACGTCATCTGGATACGAGGCACTCAACTACTGTGCGGTTTCGTAAGAACTGTCTTCCACGCGCCACGCAAGTGTGGAATAATCTACTTGCTGCATTGTTTCCAGGTCGATACGACATGGAATGAAAAAGTGCGTCTATCTCCACCTCAAAGGCCGGCAACGCACCTGTAGCTCCTCTGGTGTTACACGGGTCGTTGGCATCGGTAATTACTAACTATCAGATAACCCGTACGCTCGTTTGTCTTGTCTTCTTTTTCAATAAAAAAATAAAGCTACTAAAACTAAAAAAATGTACATATAAAATCACACTTCCGTCCTCCACTGCAGGTTCCCTCTGCTTTGCTAATACTGGGATAAAGCGTCCAGCTGAAAAAAAATCACAATTCTTATTAAATGTCGTTAGTTATAATTGGCAGAATTAATTAGAGCATTCACTAATAAAGCCGATGGTTCTAATTAATCTAATTAGGTCGAGCGGCGACGGGTCGCAGTCATTAATTACGCCAATCTTGGACCGCCAAATCTCTGTGACATTTATTTGCGTTCTTCAAAATATGCTTTGAAAGAAAATATTTTTTTTTTCATGTCTATTTTTTTTCATAAAAAAATGTTTTACAGCATAGATATGAAGTTTTAATATATTTATATTTAAGGTTATTATGAGGCCAGTCGTGGTGTAGGGCACAAGCGTGTGAGTGTGATCGTGATGTGAGTGGGTTCGATAGCCAATCGAGGAAATGGATTGATTAATATTTTAATTTCTTTGCTGCGCGAGGTTGAATTCCGTGCACTCAACACGCAATGCCTCCAAATTTCAGCGGAAAGTAAGGAATTGAGAGTCTTAACACCCACACAACAGTTCCCTCTGCCTACCCTGCCACATGCAGGGTACAGCGTGAAGTTGAAAAAAAATTAATAAACAATATTAAACAATATTATAGACTACTAGAGGGCGCGCGCGGCTTCGCCCGCTTGTTAGGAGTGAATTCTAAAAAAAAACCATAAATTTAATTTTTTATAAAAATCGGGGGCAATTTAAAGATTTTTCCATATAAACTTTCAACCCCATGCGATATTTGCTACTATAATAAAGTTGCAGAAAGGTATATTTTATAATTGGCTGTAAACTTGTTGACGTTTTTAAAAATAAATAAAAAAAGCTTATATTTTAATTTATTCAAGCATTTTAACCTATTTCCTTTAAACAGATTCAAAGTTATTTAAAATAAAAAAAGAAGCCCTTTATCTTGTCAACTCATTAAAAATCAACGGACAAACAAACAACAGTTTTGTTGTAATAATAAATTAGTAGTACCAGAAAGATAGTTAATTGTGATTTAGTGGAGGTCAATCAGAGTTTTAATCACGACAATAGTGGCGATGTAATGTGTTAAATAATGTGTGCTGTGTCCCAGTGGAGTGTAGAGTTAGGAAACTATCAGACATGGGCTTTAATCTTTTTTATTACTTTATTTTTTAAAGTGTTTAATAAAAAGCCGTTGATACCGTCGTGAGAGAACTGTTAGTTATTATTTATTAATATTTTAATTTTTTCGCTCTGGCACCAAAGCAAAAGCTCAATACGTAATGCTTCTAAAAATTTGTCAGAAAGTGGGGAACGGAGAGTCGTAACTCTAAGTTCCCTCTGCCTCTGATATGTTTTTCATTTTTGTTAAATTAAATTTCAACACAATTATGGTGCAGTGGAATGTGACTAAGTAAGTTCAAAAGGTTTTATTTTTACCATTTTATCATATATATCCTTAAAAGGACAGAAAAAATCTATAAAAAATTGAGTCAAAAAATATATTTTTAAGCCTTTTTCTTCTTTTCAAGCATACAAAGACTTTGTATTTGAAGTATCTAACCAGACGAGAAATTCGTTTCAAATGTAAATAAGAACTTCTCATCTGCACCAACAACATAAAAATATGCTTTTCACAAACATAAATCCTAGTGCTTATATCGATACCTAGTATTTAACTAATTATGTTGAATAGCCTATTTCAATAAAACTTCAATGTTTTTTTCTATCTAAAAAAAAAATATTTATAACTCTTCATCCTGAAACAAATAAATATATAACAAAAATAATTAAATCAGCCCCATCGTCATTCTACGAAGCTTTCGAAATGCGGGTATTGGTTTAATTGTATGAATTAATTGTTAAGTATATCTATTGTAAGCCACGGCGATGTCCGCAACAGTACATTTGAAACGTACGACTAATTTCTTTTATTGAACTAATATGCTTAATTGTCTATCTTTATTTGGCCCTATTCATTTTCAATTAAATTATTTGAACTCAAAAATGTTGTTGAGAGCTGTCGTCCGTGCGACTGTATCATGTAACAGGGCAAACGAAGTAAAGTGCGGCGTTAAGTTTCGCCGCTAATCACGCATTGACTCCAGATTTCTGCAGAAAGTGGAGAACGAAAGCGTCTTAACACTAGGTTCCCATGTTTTCCCTGTCTACTCCACTCTGCAAGGGATACACCGTGAAGCTAAAAAAATGCTTAAGAAGAAATGTTAAGAACAAAAAGTTTATAATAAAAAAAATATTTAACATTTACACGAGTAGCCTTTCAGTGTTCTTCGTCTTCCAAAAAAAAAATTAACATTAAGAAAAAATTACTTTATTAATAAATGAGTTAATATATATACATAAAGAAATTATTTAAACAATCAGAACTATTCCACTAACAAGACAGCAAGTGACGCACGCGCAGCTCTTCATTAATCCTCCCGAACAAAATGTTTCGCGTCACTGCCGACACTCGATTAAAATAACAAGCTAGATAGTTAGATAGATAGATAATATAGAATTATTCTATTTCAAAAATAGTTAATACAAATGAATGTGCGCAATCAACATCAAAAGAACAAAGTTTTCCTCGGCTATTAAGGCTAAGATCTCGTAAATAAGATTAGAGAGGTCGTACGTCCTCATTTCCTGTCGCATTTAGCAATCGCCACATTTTTCTACAGCATTTGTCACTTATACGTTAACGCGGCCGTTGTTTGGGTGAGTTTTTTTTAATTATTTTTTTATATGTAAGTTTTCTGAGGCCAGTCGTGGCGCAGGGGCACATGCCGGGGCACAGGTGTGCCTGTAAACGCGACTGGTTGTAGATTGGATTCCCACTTGAGGAAATGAAATATCTATATTCCATTAAAATATTAATAAACGAAGCGCGGCGTTGAGTCCCGCCACTCAAAACGTAATGCCTCCAGAATTCGACGAATTGGAGTCTTAGTACTAGGTTCCCTCTGCCTACCCTGCTGTGTGCGGGATACAGATTTTTTTATTATTAAGGCTGTCACGCTGAGATCTAAAAAAATAATAATAATATAACAATTGTAAATACTATCCATTTTGTAATAACGACTATTTCGATCGCTCCTTGAAATTCCATTCACCTATAAAAATGTCATATGATAATTCCCAAAAGTCATCCATCACAGTACTTTTTGGATCTCAGATGCGCCTGCGTCACGTCTCGAGGCGGTTGAAGTGTGAAAACGCGAAATAAAAGCAATTCTTTCTAATTAACTCAGTCCGAGATTGAGCCGTGGACGGAAATAGAACATCGTCTGATTTACGCCCAACGACTGTTTCTGGACGCAGCAGAATAATTAACGTTCTGTATTTATATGATTGTTTTGATTTTAACAGCTCATAGCGACGTGGACGACTCTTGGAATTCGATGTGTGATATTGCATGCAATTTTTCAAAATTCTATTTTCAACGAAAAAAAAGTGTTTCATACGACAGATATTAAGTGTCTAATTAGTTATTGTCTACATCATTTCTAAATTTTTTTTGTTAGTCACTATATTATCTCTAGAAATTTCTATAATGCGAACGGGTAGAGCTAAGTGAATGGTCGATCGTAAACGTCGATGCCCGATCGCAAATATCGCCTTCACCGACGCAAAGCTTGCAATGTGGCAAAGAAAAAGAAATCAATATACCAGTAAGTAATGAAAGTTCACGTTTTGATTAAGCTGCCTGTCGTCCAACGCCCGCTGGAGCACTAACCTTCTGTCAACATCATTAATTGGCCGTTCCATCGCACTTATGTTTCATTAGTATTCATGTCTAATTTCAGTTTAGATTCCGCTGTAGTTACAACGTACGCCGCGGTTGGTACTGACCAGAATTAATCGTATTTAATTATATTCATGTTGATGTCACACCTCGATCCCCGTTATCTGTACATTGAATTCTGGAACAAGAGTCAATAAAATTAGCATCACAAGTAACTCTACTGCTCTACATTCGTTACAAATCCATGAGATAGAGAGGCGTGAGGTCAGTTGTGGCGCAGAGGCACGAAGTATGACTGTAAACACTGGTGGACTGTGGGTACGATTCCTATTCGAGGAAATGAAATATTTAATATTTTCATTTCTTCATGGCGTTATGTTGTGGCAAAACGTGACGTTGAGATTCACTACTCAACACGCAATGCCTCCCAAACCCGGCTGAAAATTAAAGGGAGTGTCTAAATACTGGGTTCGCTCTACCTACTTTGCTGTATGTGGAATTCAGTGTGACGCTAAAAAAATATCACACCTCGATCTCCTTTCTCTATATACATTAAATTCTAAAACAAGAGTCAATAAAATTAGCATCACAACGAAATCTTCTGCTCTACATTCATTACAAATGCTATAAAATAACATTTTTTATTGACAACTGGTACAACATTCGTAGTTTTGACATTAAATTAGTTTAAGAACCATTGGAATCATTAAAGTGGACCAGTTACATTTGTATACATCTTAGATACAATAATAAAAAATTTAATACTCGTTCCTAATCCTATAATTTCCATAATAGAAAAATAGAGAGGCAATATTTAAATTAGTTATTATTTAAATGGATAACAGTACATTTTAATACATCTTTTATTTATACAAAGACACAACTTTCACAAAATATAATAAAAATTAAGTAATGATGAAATTATTTATGTATATACTTTAAAAAGAATTAAGTTGCTAAATATTTTTCCTCAAAAACAAATCGTAGCTAAATTAACTAATTCAAAGAAAACAGCATATTTGTGTCAAAAGATAAAATCGATTTTGATGCTATATTTCTTCACACCTTTGATAGTATCTCGGAACATTAAACACCTCATAAACTCGAGTAATCTGAGTAAACAAGTCATGTGATTAAATTTAAAATATAAATCTTTCAAGTACAATATCCCTACAGTTTTTGTACTTATCTTACATCGAGAACTTATAGGTTTTTTTCTCTTCTCGAGTTACTAATCGAATACTAATAATGTCATCGAGTAGGTGCGTCTTCGAAAACACTCTATCGTGTGTGGCTGCTATTAGAATACGCCATTTGCATATATCTAATTTAATTTGGATAGTCAACAACGAATTAATCAAGAATATATTTTAACCTTAGATTCTTAAGTTGATCCCGAGTCGAATTGAAATATTAATCGTAATCAGAATCGATGTTAATTTACATTAATATGTAATTAACGCAAAGGCGCGTTTGGAATTTTACGAGATTTCTGTTGTAGAAACGTTAGATCGATTATTGATTGTGCGTGCCATTTGTTTAGTTCTCTGTGGAGGAGCTTAATGGACATTCTTTATCTTTATTGTACTAGTGACGCAACACACTATGTTTCTGGGTCTTAATAAAATATGTTGATTTAAAGTTGCTTAAGTTGATAAAAATATATTGATTTTTTTTTATCAGCTTCACGCTGTATCCCGCACACAGCAGGGTAGGCAGAGGGAACCTAGTGTTAAGACACTCCGTTCCCCACTTTCTGCCGAATTCTGGAGGCATTGCGTGTTGAGTGGCAGAACTCAACGCCGCGCTTAACCTCGACACCAGAGCGAAGAAATGGAAATATAAATTTAAGTAAATATTTCATCTCCTCGAGTGGGGATCGAACCCACAACCAGTCGGTTTTACAGTCACACCTCGTGCCGCTGCGCCACGACTGGCCTCAAAAATATATTAATTTTGGAAAATAAATTGTTTTTACGTATGGTTTTGCAGTTTTTCGATGATTTAATTTATCATTTAATTATTTATTAATAAATAGTTAATTGAATGACTAGTTGTTATTAATATACAGAAAAAAAGTAAGTCTAGTTTTTTTATAACACTACACTACACAGCCACTTATTAATATATACACTAGAAATATTTAACGTGTTGATATCATTTCCATTTATTTTTCTATGAATGCATCATAATAAAAAATCAAAACTAGAGATACTCATGCTGAGGACTATTGGTTCATTAATTATTATTAAACTTAGAAATCGATAGATATCTTTACTAATTGATTTCTCTTAGTAGTCTTGAATTTTTATGAAATTAAACATTATTTATTATTTATTAGGAATAAAATTTGTTAATTATTCTAATAAAACTTTCGAAGTGGGGAATAAAAGTAAATTAATGGGAACGAAGTGTCTTAATATTGGGTTCCCATGTTCCCTTTACCTACCCCGCTATGTGCGGCATACAGTGTGGAGCTAAAAAAAGTAAACATTTTATTTTCAAAATAATTTCTTCTTGAAATAATTCTATGTATTTTATACAATTTCTTCTTGAAACAATAGGTATATTAGATTTTTGATAAGCATACAAATAAATATTTATAATTTATTAGATATCAAAAAACATTGTCACAAATGTTGCCAAAGAAGATTTTGTTCTTTTGAATTTTGATTGTCAAGTAAATAAATAATAAACACCTCATTAAAATTGACTTTTACTAAAACATTTATTTCAAATACAATCGATTTATCGATTATTTTTTATATCTTAGCAGAAAAAATTTACACAGCTAGATTTTTTATTACAAAACGAAACTTAACTAATTATATTAAGCTGTTACTTCGAAATACATACATCTATGTATCTCGTATCGGCCATATTGGTATTCTGATAAAATAACAATTAAGGCATCGTTAATGGCCGATACAATGGAGTCTTGGCGTGCGCTCGCGTCTCTCTGATAAATGACTTCTCTTTTCAGATGCCAACGGCGTGTGTTTGATTTATAATATTAGTTGTTTAAAAGGAATTGTTTATTCAAACCGTATCAGGATATCGATTCGGGATCGTACTCAGACCTAATTACGGCTTCGAGTTTTCAAATTGAAATCTGATATTTTGAACGATGTTGGTATTAGTTTAACCAGTTGTTGACGTGCGACGTATTAAGAGACGTTTGTTTTATAGATTTTCTTATTAGTAATAGAAGCTAAAGATGTATTGTCAAGTTTTGACTAAATTAAAAAAAAACACCTGTTAAAGAGGTTGTTATTAGAAAATAAAATTAACAGATTTTTAGTTCTCTTTTTATTACCATTTTTAGCTTCACTATATAACTAATATTTAGCCCTGGGAACCTAGTATTATGACACTCCTATAAAAACATTTCCGTTTACCATTTACCGCCGAATTGTTGAGGCGTGTTAAGTGGCGGAATTCAACGCCGCCTTGTATCCCTGCACCACGACTGGCTTTTCATCCTTTTACTTTTTTAAATAACAAACTTTAATTTACGTGACCGTATAATATTAATTAAGATAATTCAATTATAACATCGAAAATATTAGTTAATAAATATGCAAATTAACTCCATACTTATTCGTTATTTAATAACAATTTATGGAAAATCATATTTTAACTAAGTTTAATGTTTAATTTTCTCGGACAATCTGCTACAACTAAAATGAACGTTCAATATTTGATCAGGTCGTTAAATATCAATAAATTAGCGCAGATTAAAATCCACTATCTTTTAAATGTTTTCGTGTGTTAAAAAATGTATTTTTGACTATATAATATGTACGAGGCCAGTCGTGGCGTAGGGCCACAAACATAGTAGCGTGCGCGACAGTTTGTGGGTTCGATTCCCACTCGAAGAAATAAAATATTTAATATTTTCATTTCTTTGCTCAGGTAAAGGGTCACTTAATACGCAACGCCTCCAGAATTCGGCGGAAAGTGGGGAACGAAAGTGTTTTAATGGTAATAGAGTGTCTATACACTAGGTTCCCAGGTTCCCTCAGCTTACCCAGCTATGTGCGGAATACAACGTAAAGTTAAAAAAAACATCCAATAATATATATATACCTACACGTTATACGTGCGTTGGTCCTGTAATGTAAAAAGGGTACAAGCTCAGTTTTACGATTCACATAAATGCCACATAAAAAACTTTGAACTGTTTTAATTTCTCTCGCCTCAATAATACGGTGTTAATTTTAAGTCATTTAGATTTTTGTAGGTACATCTTATTTTTTGGATAGATTTTATTTATGTTAATTTACTGTCTTTATGTTTGGAGCTCTTTTTTTTACTGCGGCTGTCATAAATTGTGAATAGTTTTATTAGTTGATTTTAAAATAAGTTATTTTGTAGAGTTAGTGTGGGTAATATTTATTTAAATTAACATAAATATTCTATGTTCGTATGATATATTATGTTATGGTTGAAGATAATTATATTTTATTTTATTAGATTTGTTTTACTTAAAAACAAACGAATTATTCTACTAAAAGAGATATTTTTTTATTGGATTAGGGTAGTTTCATACTATAATACCGGTCACGGTCAGCCTATTAAAACGCTCTTATATGAGAAACAATGAGAGCATTCATACTACCGTTCCCGTCAAGTTCCATATAAAAAATATTTCTCATTTTATACATATCCTTAAAACTCATCCCGCATATAGCAGGGTAAACAAAGAAAACTTAATGTCAAAACACTCCATTCTCCGCATTCTATATATATTCAAGAAATTTTTGTATTAAGTCGAGTGAAGATCTCAACCCATAACCATCGCGTTTAAGTTTTTTTTTAATGAAACATGATCAATTATCTAATGTCGTGTTTGGTAAGGAAAAAAAAGATTTTATACCGTATAGGCAAGTTTTAAATACGTATCTTATAGCGCCTCCTTAAGGACAAATTTGTTGGTTGTTCGAAAGTTGGTTGGGAAGTCGCAGACACTCCTCTGAGCTCCACTTCCATCGAACACTAAGGAGTTTCTTCTCTTGTTAATTTCTAAATTATTCTTAAAACTTGAAAAAGGCATCTCCACTATCTTAGACAGAAGTTTTCCCCAAAAAACACAATTTTTTATTGCGTGTACATATTATTTTTTATTTCACATTAAAATTTATGTTAAGTACAATGCGAGCACATTACACTTACATATATAATTTGATATGTTATAAAAATTATAATTTTTTTTATTACATTTGAATACCTAACGTTGAGTATTATAACTTTTAAGATTTTTTACAAGTTTGTACGAACCGAAATAACGTCAAGTTCATTCATCGATGCCAATGTCGGGACAAGTCGTTACTTTAATGTGTGAGGGCAAAATGTCTTTTTACGAATTTATATTATAGTGTTGTGATCCTAAAGTGTCCATATAATATGCATATTTCAATAAAATTATATGTTTTACTAATATAATAAAAAACAGTTCTTTTTTTTCGATTTTAGATTTTATCTGCATAAAATAATGAGTATATTGTAAGAGGCCATCTGTTGTTAGTTCGCTTTTTGCTTGGAGGAATGTATTATTATCATCTCCTTAAGACAATGCACGATGTTGAGTTCGCGTAATGTCTCGAAAATTGGATAAAACGTGAAGAATCATCTGTTTCTGGACTAGTGAAGTACGGGATACAGAGTAAAGTTAAAAAAAAATCAAAACAAGAGTGTAGAGTATAGAGTTAAATACTTAAATTGGTAGGACTTCTTCTGGTTTCATAGGCATTTCTGAGAAATAAAAAAAATCCAATAGATGTTAAAAAATAACAAATATATTTTTTACATATTTTATTTTTTTTTTAATGTAAAAATTACAAAAATATAAGAGTTCTTGAGTTGTTTATAACTCATAACTCTAATTTAGAATCACTACAAATCACTGTTCTCATAAAATAATGTCAATTAAATTTCTTGGCAAGGAAATAGTAGTCGAATGATTTAAAAATCTTTTCGTCGTCGTATTAATGAATACATTGGTAACGTTGTGTAATCACTAACTATTATATTAAATTCTGTTGCTCAATTTTCGTTCAATTTTCTAAATATTGCACGTGGAGTTGCGGAACTTAATACTACGCTTAGCCTTGTTATCAGAGCGAAGAACAGGAAATAAGTCATTCCCGCGAGTAGGAACTGAACACACGACTGTCTTGACTGTAAATGAAAATTAGCAGCTGAGCCGCTGCGACGTGACAACGAGCTAGGTAAATGTAGAGGATTTAGGAAAAGCTCTGTCTCCACTCTCCTTTTATTTGGGAGACATTGAATCCTTGTTTGAAATCAAATGTTAAAATAAAATTCAACTTAACATATCCATCACCACCGTTCTAAGTATAAAACAACTAGCAAATTCGAAATAACAACAAAAAACAAACTTTCCCTCAGGCCCATACAACAAATGTCAATATCGTATCGAAAACGAAACAGCTACATTAAAAAAAACCTCCCATGCCAGAGAAGTGAATTAAATTTAATTATACAATAAATACTATTAATGCGAAATATAATACGGCAAACTAAACACGTAATACCGTCATGGGCCACGACACGGCGCGCCGTGTCGCACTCATATATTCACTTTATCTTGTTCAATACACTTAAATACAAATTAATATCGCCGAAGGACCGGCTCTTAATGGTGCCTGTTTATTTTACACCTCGGACGGGACATGGAGGTCTATTTTTAATTTTTTATTGCATTTCTGTACGGGTCAGCGCAGACGGAATGTTTTTAACTGGCTTTTTGAAAATCTTGGTTTTGATAATGTGGTTTTTTTTTGTGGTTTCTGTTTGTTATGGAAATAGTTTTAGTTTACAAGCAAATAATTGTTGTTTTTTATTGTTTCGTACCCTTTAGGGAAAACAGGAAGAGTTATAAGATCACTTTGTTGTTTGTTCGCTTGTCTGTTTAACTGTCTGTCTGTCAAAAGCCTTTATTTCAGGAACACTTGGAGATATCGAGTTGAATTCAATTTATATACTCGGATGTACGGTCCTTTGATTTCTTGAAAGGATCGTATTTCTAGATTTACTTTAAGAAGGTATGGCCGTTTATAATGCAAAAAAACGCTTATTTCGACACTATAAAGAGAATTAAAATTAATAGACTAGTTCCGGTTGTCCCAGAATTATGGAATTTAACAGATAGCATCTAAGCTTGACTTTCAGAATAAGCTCGCCTCCAATTTTTGTACGGAACCCTCGAGTCCGACTCACGCTTTTTCTTTCAGTTTCATAGTGTATCCCACCACACATGCCTATGCTTATATAGCAGGCTAGTCATAAGGAATCATCAATAATAGGCAGAAGGAATCTAGTGTTAGCATAATTTGTTCCCTATTTTTCGTCTAATTTTCGAAACTTAAGCGGTGAAATTCTACGTCTAGTTACCAGACCGAAGAAATCAAAATAATTCATTTCATTTCACAATCGTTTACACAATAAACATTCTGATTTAGTTTTTTTTATTTATTAATACCTAGAAAAAGACATTACTTTTAAAACTATATTCTAGTTAAGTAAGACATACGTTCATAGATAACTTTTCAAATCAGCTTCACGCTGTATCCCGCACACTACAGGGTAGGCGGAGGGAACCTAGTGTTAAGACACTTTGTTCCCCACTTTCCGACGAATTCTGAAGGCATTGCGTGTATAAATAAATATTTTATTTCGGGCTGGTTTTTTTATAAAATAAATATATATGCACAGGACCATAGGTACCTACACAAACTTTTTACAACAATTCTAATGTATTTTATAACAAATTTCATACATGTTGGTTCATTAGGGTTCCGTACCTTTTAAGGGAAAAAGGAACACTTAAAAGATCACTTCGTTGTCCGTCTGTCTGTCTGTCAAGAACCTTCATCTCAGGAATGCCTGGAGATATCGAGTTGAAATTTAAACCGATTTCCGGCCCCATGATTTCCTGAATATATATATTTAAAGCGTGTATATAAATATATCGAGTTGAAATTATATTTGATACATTCTTATAAAAGTAATTAATAATTTATGTAACTTTGTTAAGTTTTAGTAGTTTTAGTTTTGTTAGTTTTTAGTTGTTTTTAGTTTTAGTTAAAAAAAAAAAAAAAAACTTTGTTAAGTGACTCATTACATTGACGGTCGAGATGCCTATCAAACGAATTAAAGCTTAACGGGTTATTTTAATACGGGCTTATCGTACCGATCTTTATGTCGATATCTATATAAATAAATAAAATTGAAGTGTCCGCCTGTGCCTTTAGGGCAATCGCTGTAGCAATTTCTAAAAGGTATATGTTTTTAAATATTATTTTTATCAGATAAAATTGGTGTGTTGGAATTTTTGAACATTTGTGATTTTGAATGCCTTAATTAATACTGCGGTACATACTTCATTTAAATATTTTAACGAGAAATATAAATATATAAATTTTATATGGTATATATTTACTCGTAAGTATATTTTAAAATTTTACTAGATACTCAAGACCGCACTTTGCGTCTACACCAAAGCGAAGAAATGAAAATGTTAAATATTTAATTTCCTCAAGTGGAAATCGAACCCACAACCTGTCGGTTTTACAGTTACACGTTTGTACACGTGCACCACGACTGGCCTTATATTAAAATCGAACTTTTAATATATTATGCAACAAATTTAATATAACATACTAAGTAAAACTTTTCTATATTCTATCAATACGATACCACATATTCTAATATCCTTAAAAACATCAGGTACATAACCGTCTCTACACTCATATGCATAAATATTCATTGTCGATATAATATTGACATTAATATTCAAAAAATATTATCAAAGCGCCTCTGCTCGATAAGAATGTCAGGCCACACGCAGCAGGTCATTAGACACCTCCCCGAGGAAAATAAATTAAAGTAAACGAGATATCCATACCAATAAACATTTTGATATCGTATCAACACCCATTTTTAATACAAACATCGTTCATTTTGATATCCATTACTATTTTATTAGAAACTTCGATGTTTCTTAACATAGTAGTCGAGCAATGTATTATAATACAAGAATTTAGATTGTTTTGAAGATTTTGTAATAAACAAATCCGGATCAATTAAGTGCCATCCGATCCAAGAGCAGTGTGAAAGGGAAATCAGAGAAGTAATGACTTTAGAATCTGCTTTGTGACGAAAGAGTTTTTTTATATCTCGTTACGTCCTCGTCTAATTCTTGACTGGCGATTAATCCGAGGTTTTAAGACTTTAGTAATATTCATGGCTTGTTTTGTTTTCTTTTTTGAGATTATTGATACTGTTGTATCCATAAAGGAATGATTGAGTATTTTAAGTATTTTTGACATCGGTTATATGTGTTTTTTAATTATTTTTAAGTAGACCCTGTATCCTCCATTTCTCATAAATGTGATGGGGTAGGCAAAGGAAACCAAATATCCAGGCACTGGTATTCACTTCCCGTTCAATATTCGAAACATGACGGAACTGGATGCCTCGTTTTTTTCTTGTTAAAGCAAGGAAATTAAAATAATTCATTCTCCGATTGGGACTCGATCTCACAACCATCCATGCAGTCAAACTCTGTACTGCTTTACCACGACCTCAAGTTTATAGATAATATATAAGTGATTCTTTGGTTACATTTGACAGTGAAAAACAAAATGAGTTGTTATTCAGCTTCTTTTTCACCGTAAAGTTGAAAAAAAAATAGTAAATGTGTATAATATGTAAACAAAAAACACAAGTGTATTATAACACACCCAAGCCTAGATATATGAAACTCAGAAAAGCTGTAAAAAGTTTTATATGTTGTTTTATGATCCTCCTTGAGATTTCTAGAATATCAATGATAGGTACTTCATTATTCCACCGGACATCATCAACAATTAAAAACCACATTAGCATGCAAGTAACGCATGGTCTAACCACCGTGGACGTTTTGTTACCAATAAAAAGGAATCGTTACTGCTTTTCACATAAAAGTGTTCAAATGCTAATCAGAAATGAAATAAATAAAGACTAAGATAATCCTGGCATATGATAGTGACCTGTTTTATTATAGCATCTATCACTTATCATTTAAGCTACAGCCTACGTTTATGGAGCACTCTTTATTTCTTGCACGTATCTGAAGTTTTTAATACTCAACTATGTCCTGGTTCAGTTTTAGTTTTTTATATTCGTACACAGTATAAATAAAAGGAGTGTAACTCAACTAAAATACTGTGAGACATGTCGCTTACAGTACTCTTCTAAATATTTTATTTAGCTCCACCTTCTTGTCCTTAGCGGGCAAGCCAGGGAAATCGGTGCGCCAAACGCTAACTTGTCTGCACAATTATAATCCTCAATTCAACCACTGTTATCAACCTCTTCCTACATTCTTTCTGGGGGATCCTCATGAGTTTTGGGAGACCTTCTTGCAGTATCATCAATACTGTGTCTTTAATTATCGATAAGTTTGGCCAACCGAAATTTCCTTCTGCCTCTATTTCTCTCATTCTTGATTCAAAATATTTTTCTCATTCTTTCGTCATTACTTCTTTCAAACTGAAACTAAAATATTAATTCATAAACATAAGGAAGGATGCGACAAAACACAAAATAACACAAACACAACACAATAGTACTGTTTTAAAATATATAACATACTCTGCACCATACTTATAAACTATAAAATCTCACGAATTACAAATAATAAGAAATTTACGCGCTCTCTAACGTCTATCGAATATATTCATAGTAAAGGCACCAGGTACTGTGACATTCGGCTCACGCAATCATAAATCAAGATGAATTACAACAATGATCGGATCTTTCGATGTAATCCTACATTCATTACTTTGTACAAAGTCGCGCTGTCGCCTTCAAGAAATTTGGGTTACGATGTTTCATTAAACGATTTTTTAACTTAAATGAAGTATTCACGATTTGTTCTATTAAATATACTATATAAAAGGTTTTCTTTTCTCATGAAATTAATATGTTATATTTTAAATATTATTATCAAGTACATCCTTTTAAAGTAATTTTCCTACAGATAATTAAAAACAACTACTGTAAGAGGATATATCAAGTAGTGTATACAGTATAACTAAAATAATAGTTGATTTATTAAATTTAAATTCACAAAAACAAATATTGTTTGAATCGGTGGATGAACTTTAACTTGAAATATTACTAAATGCCCAAAACCCAATTCTGCTAAGAAAAGCCGACAAAAAATAAAATATAGGTAAAATTATTGCCACAAGAGCTAGCCCTGTAGACTATTTTATGCCTACGTAGACCATGACGTTTGTACAAATATATCAAAATAAAAACATTTTAATAAACATAAAATAAGCATAAATAAAAAGAAAATATGTATAAATAAAAAAAGGCATAAGGAAGGAAATCTTCATGTGATTCTATCATATGGGAGATTTTGTATGTGGGCACTGACATTGACTCCGACACTGACACTGACTTTACAGTGATACCATAACTGACACTGGCGATGACTGTGACACTGTCATTTACACTGACAATGATACTGACAAGAACTGTGACACTGATGTATGTAGATAATACAGTTACATAGATGATAAAGAAATTATTGTAGTGTCCTATCAACATTATTATAACACTCTATGAATTAATCGTGCTGTTGCTGCCGTTCCATGATGAGGAGTTCATCATCTGGAACTGGGCTAACCAAGTGTGTCTTTGAGGGGCCCATTTGAGATGCGCATTAACACTTACCTCCAAAGTAATAGTTACTCAGTTTTTATTACTTGAATCGAATTCAAATCGATTTGTATATAATTCATTGTTCAATCATTTATTGTCCTAGTTAATTTTTTACATTTGCATTTACAAATGAAATTGATTTTTATTTAATTTTCAAATTTTCAGCCATTTTTTGTAATAGTTTTAAAATAATTGAATCAGTGCCTACGTATTTTTAAACAACAGACAAATTCAAATGATCGCCGTGACAGATATATAGATGTGACTGAAGATAAGTGTCTCTTAAATATGCTATAAATATTTGTATTCGATATTTCAAACCACGCACTACTATATCATGATACTTTTAAAGTTAAATCATATAAAGAATTCTTTCTCATAAATTACAATACCAAATGAATAAAGTATTAGAAATTTTTAACTTCTTACTAAATTTGGTATATTTGTTGCATACAAAAGTCGAAAAACTAGTACAATGGACATATTAGCTTCTGTATTTACATAATTAAAATAATTTTGACATATTTTTAATATTGAAACTGGGTTTTGATGCTATTTTATTACGTTTATAAATTTATATGATTTGCATAGTAGTCTTTTCGAGCATTCTGATTCATATTTAGTATATTATAAATTATCATCTGCCCACGCGGAGGTGTCATCATTGCTATTTCCTATAGAATTCTTCAAATATTAAGTATTGGAATTTTTAAAATTAATTATTTATGTCGGTTACATTCAGTTCCAGTATTTGTGTCGTAAACTGTGCAAGATTTTTGTGTTTTTTTCTATTATTGTGGTAATGTAACGTTTGGCATTAAGTTTTAACTAAATATTTTATAAATTTTTGTAATGTTATTTTTTTTATTTTGTAATGTTTAGATTTCAAAATCTTTTGTTTCTTAATTATGTAATAAGTTCATAAGTTATTTTTCCGTTCCGTAATGTTTCTCACGTAGAACCAATATATTTAAACTGTAACTGGATACTGTACTATAACAATAGTATTAATACATATGTATATAACGGAACTAACTCTTTGCCACCAACCCTGCTATATACGGGAAAGCGTGAAGTTAAAAAAAAGAGATGTCCATTGTCTCAGAAAAGTGACGATTATACTCTAAATTTATAGATTTTTGCAGAATCTAGGACGATGTGTGATGACCTTAAATATTTATTTGAATATTATCAATTAGACATTTTTAGACTCTTTTAGACAATAGTTATAATTGAAGTCCCAATACTTTTTTTTTAACTTTTTTGGTGAAACTGAACTTAATGTTACATTAAAATTGCATCACAATCAAATAAATAAACGTATTGTAATATAAGCTGATTATGAATAAATAACAGTTACATTTAACAACAAAGATCTGGCTTATATTTAATCAAACTTCATTTATCTAGCTAAGTTACGCAAATATCACAAACAATGTCGATAGCGTAATCGCTATTAGATCTGACTGTAAAGATTGGAAAGCGCTGCTCATAACGCCTTATTAATTATTCTGACGACATTAACCGGACAATTTGAATAGGACAGAGCGGTGGACAACGGTCATGATATTCTAAGAACAATACAATTGGGAACTACTAATGAATCAGGATGTGTCGCAATGTCTACCTGTCACTGGTGACTGAACTAAAAGTGCTTTAACGGTGATTTAATGATAACAGAATGAATTATTTTTATACTTTTATTGTAATTATCCAAATATCGTTTAGGTATTTATTTTAATTAGGATTGTTTATAACGTTTTCTTGAATATAAATGGTAAATTACGTGTAAATTTAAGTATCTGCAATATGGATCCAAAATAAAATAGTAAAATCTAAACATTTGTAAGTAGATTTAGAAATAGACATATTTTGAAGCTTCACAAAGATTTGTTTTAACAACCTAAATCATACAAGTGACGATCTCAAGCCTATGACAGAACGAAAGCACGCAAATATTTAAACGCTTACGTCATTCCAATATAATATACAAATGCGTACGTGTTTTACCGCTAACAAACAAACATTAATATGTACAGCCCGCGCCGCCAATGTGCCAGCCAACGCTGCCCCCGAAGATGTCCATTGTCTCTCAGAAACGTGACTTTAAATGTTAATTGAACTATTAAAAGCCGAATACGGGTCATTTCGACCATTACTAGGCTTACCCTTTGAATATGTATAATAAAATTATTAGATAGACTCAATTTGTGTTAGATTTCTAATGAGGTTATGTGCTTTCTTGTCACAATGACAATCACCTTTAGAATGCGCAAGCGCAGAGCCGGATGCGCGAAATGGTATTTCTTCTATGGCTAACTGTATGGTGTGGATGCGGAATATTATATTGAGGTTTGTTGGAGCAAGGAATCCTTATTATAACAAAAGTATCATTAAAATTTGCATTTTATAAATGTTAAGCGTTTATTGAGTGGTCGTGATGTAATTTTTATTGTTTGCGGTTTAGTTTATTATTGTGTCGTGTGAAAATTGAGATTATTAATAATTTATATTCTAATTTAATATAAAGGCTATAAGCTGTTGATGGTAGGTGTTGTATGTTTAGTTTCTTATTTAAGATTCAAAATTAAGAACAATTATACTAATACATGTTTTCGTGTTAAAAATATTTAGAATTTAAATTAAGTTTTTTTTAAAAACGAAGAAGTAAAATGAAAATATCTTACTTAATACTTCGTTAAAATTCATTTTAAAATAAAATTTTTCAATTATTGATCTGAACACATGTGCACGGTAGGCAAAGGGAACCTAATGTAAAAATACTCCACATCCACCTTTCCATCAAACATTCGAGACAATTCAATGCCACAATCTCGTAAATTAAGATAAAAGAAAGCCCGACCCCCAATCTTCATTATATACAACTCCTTTTCCTTTCTTTACTAATTCTAGCATCAAATCTTTAAATATATTAACGATTAGTCCCCTGATATTAATATATCTGCAGTACAATATGCAAATTACAAATCATGAGTCAACAATTGAATGCTTATACTGTACTTGAATAACCCAATGTTAATGTTATTCTGAAAACGAGTTACTTTGATTATTCATATGTTACTAACGATAGTATGAGCTTTTCTGACTAAGCGATATGCAATAATTAACTTTTTTATTTTCAATTTAGTCTTTTATTTTTTAAAGTGTAATCTTTTATTCTATAAGTAAACGGTAAGAACCTGGTGCTGAACTCTCTTTTCTACTTATCCGCCCAAATTCTAAATATTGCATTATTAGTGGCGTAACTCTCTGTTGCGTGAGTTTACGGTCAAGTTGTCCCATTATGCCACGATAGCCGTGATTTATATTTTATTTAAAGATTTTTTAAAGATATTTAAGTTATTATAGGGATTTGTAATATTTTTGATATTTGTGATATTTGAGACCAGTGGTGGCGCAGTCGCACAAGGTGTGACTGTAAAATTGATTGGTTATGGCTTCGATCCCCACTCTAGGAAACGAGATATTTATTTAAATTTATATTTTCATTTCTTCCGCCGTTGTGTTCCGCCACTTATCACGGAATATCTCCAGAATTCGGCGGAAAGTGGGAAACGGATTGTCTTCATACTAGTTTCCCTCTGCCTACCCTGCTATGTGCGGGATACAGCATAAAGCTCATTTGAAGCTGCAGTAATTTTTAAATAGCATTAAAAAATGGCCACGTTAAATTTTCTTGAAAGCCAAAATTTGAAAAAAAAAGGAACATAAAATAATATATAAATAAATAATGCTGCTTTGTGACACATATTTTTTTAATTCTATTTTTTATCACAAAAAAAACTTAAAATTGCATTGTTTGTATGTTGCATATTTAATTAAAACTTGAAAAACGAAAATGTCAGTTTTTCAAGTCACACCTTACATATTTATTTTTTTTTAGCTTCACACTATATCCTGCATATAGCAGAATAGGCATAGATAACCTATTCTTAATATTCAATCACTTTATAACTTCATTCCATACTTTTCGCCTAATTTGCAAAATAGTGTGTGTTGAAAAGGTAATATTGCTGCTGACGAGGAAATAAAAATAATTTATTTTCCAGAGAGAGTAAAAATAAAACCCACTTCCGTCGCGTTCACATTCTATACCGTTGCGCCACGAGGGCTTCTAATATTGTCTAATAATCAGTGATAGCTTAACTACAACAATAATTATGACTAAGCTTCTTAGAACGTGACTTACTATGAATGATGGTCGTGAGCTTAAAATCTATACTACTATGTGCTAATACTAAAATTATAAACATTTCCTCGATCCGGTTAGATTAAGTAAAAAATAAATAAATCATTGCGTGAATCATGAGTCATTGCGTGTTGAGTGGCGGAACTCAACGCCGCGCTTTGCTTCGACATTAATATAAATTTAAATAAATATTTCATTTCCCGGAGTGGGGATCAAACCCGCAACCAGTGGATTTTACAGATTTTACAGTCTTAGTGCCCCTGCACCACAAATGGCCTCGAAGGCCACGAGTGCAGCGTTAAATTTCACTAATACGTAATTTTTCCATATGACTGTTGATAGACGGTAAGAAATCAAGAATACTTATCAAAAAAAAAATCACCTTTACACTATACCTCACATAAAGCATGGTAAGCGGAGATTAATGTCAAAACACTCCGTTCACTACTTTCCACTTGAAGTCGAAAAATTACATATTTAGTAGAAATAACCCAACGCTACATTTTATTGCAAAACTCACTATATTATATGAAATTTGAGATTTTCTATAAGCTTTTCTTTAAGTATATCAAAGCAATTAAGCGACGTAACAGTATAAAATTAAAATAACAATAAATAATTGTTTTATATGGGGGTAAGCGCCAGGTTTGAGAGTTTTACAGCGTCGATGTACAGCAATAATAATATTTTGCGCATTTAAAACTGAAAGGGTTAAATATTTGCAATGCACCACATGTATTTATTTTATTGCGGCCATAAAACGAGATCAACTCGAAATTCATAACCGACAGGTATGTTTTAAAAATAAAAAATAGCTTTGTTCGCGATCGGTATAAATGTATTTAATACTATATCGATATTTTTTTTTCAGTTTCACGCTGTATCCCGCACACAACAGGGTAGGCAGAGGGAACCTAGTGCTACGAAACTTGGTTCTGCACTTTCCGCGCGAATTTGAATGGCGAAACTCAACAACGACAAAAGAACGCAGAAATGGAAATATACATTTGAATAAACATTTCATCTCCTCAAGCGGGTATCGAACCCACAACAAGTCGCGTTTACAGTCACACTTTGCGCCCCTGTGCCACGACTGGCCTCAATATACCTACCTACGTATAAAGGTTTGTTGACCTCAGGCTATTAGCAAATTTAATGCTATTTTTTTATTACAAACAAGGAATGAGTAACGCGTGAAATATCCTTTCCGAGTATCCTGCGTGACATCGCAAGCAAAATGATAAAAATCGCGGTCGGAATTCACAATTAGACATTCACCCGACGAGAATTTCGCAAAATGTCGAGAAAAAACAATGTGTTAGGTGTCTTATAAATTGTGCCTTGTGTATAATGGGTATCGAGACATCTGTCAACGGCGGCGTATCGGACGCGGCATATTTTATAATTACACCGGCGCATACGTCGAATAGCAATCGTTCATTGGTTGGATCGCGCGAATGCCCTGCGAACAATGCGAAACGCATTTCGAATGCGCCCGCGCAGGTTAAGCGACGCCACGATCAAGATTTCTCGGTCGCGATCTAGAAACAGGTGCTTCGACACTTCTCCAAGTCGATGGTTTATAGCTGGATCGCTATATTTAGGTGTATGGTATAGGGAAATATGCAATTAATTTGTTTTGAAATAAGTTAAATTTAATATGTGCTTGAGACAAAGCGTGGCATTTAATTGCCTCGTTTATTAATGTCGTAATGTCTCGAAAATTGGGCGGAAAGTGGATAACAGAGTGTCTTACTTCTAGGTTCCCACTGTTATGCTAAGTGAATGTAAACATATAACTGTAAAAAGCTGTACTCAATAAAATAGGAAAATATTCAAAGTTCAGTATTATTAATAGAAAATAAATTTAACTTATTTCATTAAACTTACTCTATTATATTCAAGTCAGGGAATCACAAGAGCTACTTGCGTTTATCGGTACACCAAAAAAGACATCGCAAAACTCAGTTCATAAATATTTATAAAACGTATAATATCACATTAAGGAGTCTCACATCATAATTGGTTACACAAATTTGATATATGTAATACAATATATACTACATGAACGTGTTTCTATTCTAGTCAGTCAGTCGTTTTGGTGAGTCCAAGTAAGTGGACATTAACTTTTCTATATTGCATCTTTCTATGCATATAGTCAGTAAAATTATGTAAATTTTGTTTAAATTTAAAGTATAATAGACTAGTAGGGGCTGCCATTATTAGGCTTTGGTATATTGCCGGTTAGGTATATTGAGTGGCGGAAGTCATTCCTCCAAATGGGAATCGAATTCACAACACGCACGACTTGATAGAATCTGCATTTTCTCCATTCGAAAAATAATAAATAAAAATATATATAATAATTTAAACACATAAATATGTGAATTAACATCTATATTTTAAATATGTTCATGTAAGAAACTTCTATCCTGGGAATTGAATACAGGTTTAAGCCAAGTTACTTAGCTTCCGCCGATGTAACTGAAATAAAATGTATAATTTTTTTTTAACTTCACGCTGTATCCTGCTTGTAGCAGAATAGGCAGAGAGAACCTGAAGCCGAATTCTGAAGATAATGCGTGTTTAGTGGCGGAACTTTAACACGCTTATGAACATATATATATTTTTTATTTCTTCGAGTAGAAATCGAATGAAAAGCTTGGTACGCGTAAAGAGATAAACTAAATAATTGAAACCTATAAATATGGAATTAACATCTACATCAGCTTCACGCTGTATCCCGCACACAGCAGGATAGGCAGACTGAAACTAATGTTAAGACACTTTGTTTCCCACTTACCGCCGAATTTTAGAGGCGTGTTGACTGGCGGAACTCTACGACACGCTTTGCCTCGACACTAGAACGAAGAAATGGAAATATAAATTTATATAAATATTTTTCCTCGAGTGGCAATCAAACCCAGTCGCGTTTACAAACACAGTTTGTGCCCCTGCATCACGACTGGCCTCCTATAATTTACTTAATTTTAATTTATTTTTTTAATTTTGACATCTACATTTAGAATAGACACTCACGTTTATATAAGAAACTTCCATGCAAGCATTTGAATACAGATTTAAGCCTTAACTATACTTTTCGATTGAATTAATATGTACTTCCCATATCGAATAGTGTTAGTCATGTCCAAATTTTCCCCCAACCGTGTGCTCAGCGGTACTAGTAAAGAGATACGCGGTGCCAAATATGCACAGCTATTTACATACCATATATGGCCTATAAAACAGGGCCGAAGCTAGACAATGATAGTCAACAGTTATAATGTTTATATCTTAATTTCTAAATGCTACCTTATTTGGATATCTAAGTAGCGTATTATATTATGTGTGTGTGTGATGCGCAATTTTAGTTAGTGTTGAAGTAAGTGAGTACTACGGTTGTCTAATGAGAAGATTTTTTTTTTGCCAGGGAAAGTAGAGGGAACCTAGTGTTAAGACACTCTGTTCTCAAGTCTCCAACGATTCTTGGAGGGATTGCGTGTTGAGTGGCGGAATTCGACGCCGCGCTTTGCCTCGTTACCGGAGCGAGGAAATGAAAGTACCTATTAAATATTTATTTTTTTCAAGTCGAAATCGATAAGAAATGTTTAAAATAAAATTAATTAATTTATTAAATTGGGTTGAGTTGAGCCCGTCGTGGCGTAGGAGCACAAGGGCGTGACTGTAACGCGACGGTTGTGAGTTCCACTTAAGGGAACAAATTATTATTAATTAATATTTTCGTTTCTTTGCTCTAGGACCGAAACAAAAGCCCAGCGTTGAGTTCCGCCACTCAACTCGCAATGGCTCGAAAAATAGAGTAGAAAGTCTCTCTCTGCTTACTCTGTTATACGCGCGATACAGCATAAAGCTGATATTTTTATGACAATATCACATGCAAATGCATATACTACAACTTTTGGAAATTTGCTTGTTAATAACCACCGGGTCCCCGCGGCATCTACAACGAAGCGGTACTTTTATTCTGTCTAAGATACCAATCTCAAACGTGAGTGTTGTTCATAACTACACGGCATATATCTATGAATGTCTTTATTACTGTGTTTTAGTCATTTGTTAGATTTTCTCATAATGATTGTCCCAAAAACGAGTGTATGTGTCGTCAAAAGCCTTTGTCTAATCGCTGCGGCTGTTTCACGTTCGCTCCATTCGTTAGAACACATCCTGCTTTAAAACACTAAAATAATGTATGAAATATCGCAGGATCTTATAATTTTTATTATGTTGACCGAAATTATAAAGAAATTGTGGCTCGGTACCCGTCTTGCTAGCTTGAAGTGGTTTGACACTGTACATAAGTTATTTTATTATTTCTGGACTTGGTTATAATTTAAAAGTTCTTAGACACAAATATGATAATAAATAAAAAAAATCAGCTTCACGCTGTATCCCGCACACAGCAGGGTAGGCAGAGGGAACCTAGTGTTAAGACACTCCGTTCCCTCATATAATATTTTACAGATATTAACAACTAATCTAAAAGATCAAAAATTAAATATAAGATAAAATATATGTGGGAATACAATACAGATATGCGAATAAAAAGATCAAATTAACTTAGTATTGTTGTAAAAGTAAATACCTACTGCAAAACTTGTTCGTTACATCATGCAGGACAGAAATCAAGAGTCAAGAGGTTTTTGTTATATATTTCTGAAAATCCAATATTTTACTTATTTCTATAATGACCTTGTATTGTATGTATTTATTTTTACACTTCTTGCTAACTAATCTCTTTTTATATTATGTTAAAAATATAAAAAGCGATTAGTTAGCTGAGGCCAGTCGTGGCGCAGCGGCACAAAGTGTGACTGTAAAACTGACTGGTTGTGGGTTCGATCCCCACTCGGGGAGATAAAATATTTACTTAAATTTCTATTTCCATTTCTTCGCTGTGGTGTTGAGACAAAGCGCGGCATTGAGTTCTGCCACTCAACATGCAATGCCTCCAAAATTCAGCAGAAAATGGGGAACGAACCTGCTGTGTGTGGGATACAGCGTGAAGCTAATTTTTTAAAAATCATTTGTTGAGGCAGTCGTTGACTGGTGGCACAAGGGTGTGACTGTCAATATGAAGGTTGTTGATACGCTTCCCACTCAGGGGAATGAAATTTTTCTTTCTTTTCTTCTTTTTCTTGCTTTCGTAACGACTAAAATACAGCGTTCTGCCTCTCAACACGCAATGCTTCCAGAATTAGGCGGAAGTGACGAACGAAAGAGTCTTACTGGCAGATTCCCTCTGCTTACCCTGCTATGATATATGTGCCTTAGATAAACAAAAATATATTTATTTTTCTCGATATAAATCAAAATTTTGCTTATAAATGTATTAACATACTTTGTTCTATAGTTAAAGGAATACTAAAGTAATATTCAGATTATATTTGCAATAGTGCATCAGACTGGAACGTAACGATTGAACCCTCATACGGATTAACGCAACGCCTAAATATGCTATAAGAACAAGTAAAATTGGCATTTCGCCCATGGAACCTTGCCAAAATCGCGAGTGAAAGATTAAATACATCCTTATACGGTTTGAGACAAGTGTTTTATCACATTCGCTAGTCAATATCAATAATGCATAACGCGATATTATGTACAGTGACCGTTACTTGGATGGCTCATACCATTCATTAGTAGTTTACCAGCACTCCGCTTTGGCGAAACCGCTGCTGTCTGTACCGTATGGCTCACTGGATAGGGCTTATCATTTATCTGTCCAACGTTCGGACCTGGTGAACTTGTTGGTTCACTTGGTGTCTATGATGTTGTTGGAATGTTGTTTTTCTTCGAATTTTTAATATTTAGGTAGTAAACAATATATTGTCGCATACTTGTTTAATAAAACTAGTATTGTTATGATTGTTTTATGTAAGCATTTAGATTATCTTTATATTCACCCCATTCAAGTAAGCAAACAGAAGCGAAGCAAAATTTTTCTTCTCTTTTTTATTATAGTATTATATAAAAAAATTGTTAAACAAAATCAGATTATACCATATGTACATATATTTCATATGTAGTGCAAATCGAATTTGCGACCATTGCAAATGTATTTAACAAAAAAAAACGCTTTTCTTATCAGTTCAATAATCTTTATATCTACGTCAACATTAATACGCCGTTCATATAGCGTTCGTGTATTGACGATTTAATTAAAATTTGATCCGGCTACCACCGATATGCGAGGTGGGTGTCCAATATAAAACATATATAATATATGTATTCGCCTTTATGACTCATAAAAATAAATACTCTTTCATAGAATTACTCCAGAACGTGAAGATACATGATTAAATAGTATGCTGAAGCATCGTCCTTTTTATAAACTTCGATCCGATCGTTTCCACCGGATATCGTAACATCATGGTCATTTAACCATATGACCACATTACCACATTTGAAAATACTTAATATATAAAACATGTGATTTCTTTTTCCTGTCTTTCTGTATAGCAGGGTAGTTTCCAAGCATTGCGGAATGTGAGTCAGAGTAAACAATTAAAATTTGGGCAACAGTTGCCGGTCATGAGAATCGTACCCACAACCACCGCATTTACAGGCAGACCTTGTCCCACAACGCAACGGTGGACTTGAATTTGATTGCTTTTGAATGACCATTTCTCTTACAAAGTGATTAAAAGAAACTATAATAAAAAAAATTGAATTTGAAAATATAAAGAAATATATAAAGATAGTCTATGCTCAGAAATTACGTTGTTTTACATATTTTTCTAAAGACAAAAAAAAAAGAAAATTAAACTGCAAATTATGAAGTATGATATGAAAATAACAAATTAACATTACAATACTAAAAATAGAAATAAGTTCTAGTAAAAACCGTAAGAATATACCAACAACATATTAACTCAAAACGGCAAACTGAAAAGGAAACAACAGCTTTCATAATTCACAAAATCCTCCCCACAACCCAATACTAAATCACAAAACGCCTATTAAAATTGCACCAACACCCGAACAACATCTGTCTAATAGCAGAATTAATAAACCACAAAGGTGTAATTCTATGGGAGTTCCTTAGAAATTTTCATTTGAAACTGCATTTTCTATATTGTTCATGTAAGCCACTACATTTAAGTTAATTATAAGTTTATAGCCAGCTGCATTTATAGTGGTATTTTGGTAATATAATAGTCAGATGGCACGCTCGATAAAGCCTAACCTGGTACTTGGAAAGCCTCGCTCATTACGCATTCGGGTCGCAGAGACCGAACAAACGAATATAATAATTATGAGTCGAATGGATTAACAGTGATGTTCTGTTGTGTTTTCGCGAAAGGTTTTTTTTATTTTGTTTTTTTTTGTTGTGCGCTGTATATGCAGAGGTAACCTAAGGAACTAGTGTTGAGACACTCCGTTTCCATTAAAAACACTTCCATTCCTCAATTTTCATCTAATTCCGTCACTGTGTGTTGGGTGGCGGAATTTGACCGCGCTTTGTCTGTTACCAGAACGAGGAAATTTAAATATTAAATAGTTCATTTCTTTAAGTGAGAATCGAATCTAAAACCTATCGCATATACAGTCACTTATCCCTCCACGTATCGACAAGCTTCAGGTTTATTTTTGGTTATTTTTTGCTTAATACATTTTACAGAGGATTATCAATTCTATTTCTACATTTTATAATATTGTATCAGCATTTCATAATGATATTACTACTTTTAAGCTGTCACATCCAACTCAATATAAAGTCTAAAAGATTCACGAATCTCTTCATCTTCCTTCTCTTTCTCTTCTGATACTTGAATTTGAAGAAAATCTGAAAAGAAACCAGCTACAAGAGATTGCACTTAATACGAAAACACCCATTTGTTGTTTTATCGAAAACTGTGAAGATGATCATTACTTGGAACTTTTAAATGCTTTTTAATTTTCTTTAAGAGAGTAAATATAATTCATTAGTTATAGGAAGGTTTAAATTCATTAACATTATTAAATATAATTTTATCATAATAAAATATTTTAAGAATTATATTGAAAAAATTTTAATAACGAAAACAGATACACAAAATAGAGAATAGAAAATGAAGAAAAACGTGCTCATGTGGTAAGGACTCGTCGAGTGAATGATATGGATAAAATAATGACATGACTTCGATTGATCTTCGAAAACACAATATCGGTGATACTGGTGGAAGGTCATGTAAAAAGCATGAGGTCCTCACGAGAGAGCATATGAAAGAGGTATACAGAGACCGTAGCTTTTTACCGCTCCTTTCTCTATCCCTAACCCACAAAGGATTAACCGAAAAACTAAGTAAGGTTCGATAATAAGCACCAACGCGGCGCAGTGGAAACAAGAGTATTTATCATTCTGCGCGCTGACAAGAAAAAGGCGGGGCATTAGATGCCTCGACTTAACACTCAAAATCAAGAATTGAGACGGTAAGCAGAGAATGGAGTGTCTTGACACTAGGACTCCTCATTGGATAGTCTGCCGCATTCAAGTTTACAAATTGAAAGAAATCATCTCATTACGTCATCTAATAATTATTTTGTATAATTGTATTTTATATTTACTATATTATGTACATAGTATATAAAGACATTGGTTTCGACATAGTTGTTTGAACTCCGCAATTAAGTAAAGGTTAAGTTGATTAATTAAATCTTCGTGATGTTGGTTGCGTTATGTTTCTCCATACACTTCACTTCCATACACAGTAATTGTGGGAATCTTATTATTTAAATTCATGTATTAGTACAATCTAATACTAGTCAATAAGTAATTTTAACTTACATTTTTCTCAAGATATTTTAGCATGATACAGCCAAGCAGTCTTAAGAAAAATAGTCTTAATGGACGGACAAACAGTTTCGCTTTTTTCTTTCGAAATACGGAACCCTAAGAAAGGAATATAATTATATATTTATTTGACATTGCTAACATAGTATAATTAACAAAAAAAAAACTATAAAATCACACACAGACACACACAGAATAATAATATGAAAAGCTTCATTGTGCTTTATTTCTCACAAAATCATGTGAAAAACATTTTAACTGGTCAAAATGGACGCTTTTCGCGAGAGAATTCAAAATTAAACGATTACCTGTAATCAGTTCGCAATTAGGACCGATCGTGGATCCAACGTCAGTGTAATATCTGCATGGTAATTACCAGTACCAGCGATAATTGCCGCTTCGGGTCGTCCGCGGTTCGAGCACTTTGCCCTGATCTGTTTGAATTCATGAACGAGAATATTTTGAATGTGTTTTTTATGTATACCATTAATGATATGAGTATATTAGAAATTATATTTATATTTGAAACAGATATAATTTGAGGCCAGTCGTGGCGCAGGGGCAGGGATTCAATCCCCGCTTGAGGAAATGTAATATTTATTAAAATTTGTATTTTCATTTCTTCACTCTTCATTTAACACGCAATGCCTCGAGAATTTGGCGGAAATTGGGGAACGGAGTGTCTTAGGACCAAGTTCTCTCTGCCTACCCTGCTGTTGACGGGAAACAGCGTGAAGCTGATTTGATTTGATTTGGAATATACTAATTTATTTTAGACCATTATTTTTTTTTGTCAAATGTTTGCATTTTGAAATTATGACTTTAGATATAAAGAAAATAAAACTTTCCATAGTGACGCAGTGGAACAGTGTTAGTCTGTTACGCAGTGGATCAATGTTACGCGTTGATTGTGATTTCAATTCCCACTCCACTCTTAAGAATAAATAGGCAACATTTTACTCTTCTAAGACAAAATGGAAAGTGTTGAACAGTACAATAGCCTGATATTAAATTAAAAACATATTTACAGTAAAGGTTAATATTAACAATTTCCTTTTAATCACATGATTATATCAAAAAAAACCCTTATATAACATGAATCTTTATAAAAATCAAACCAAAACTGTAAAGTTCAATGTGACAATTAAAACAATTTATTCCAGATAATACACCATAATTATTAATGTAGTCATAACACGACACCATTTCTGTATAATTGAGTTACTTTACATTTTTAAATTTATGAAGCAAACTTCGTATATAATCGTATATTTATAAGCTAATAAAAAATATTTCCTTTATAACACATTAAAGTGATTTATTACGTGTTTTATATTAAATGACTTTTATAAAATATTAGATTTTGCATCTTAATTAGTAAATATTTAAATGTAAAAACAAATTGACAATTGCCTGGTTTTTTCCTATATGCTATAGGTTCCTTTCAAGCTGTAGGGGAAACCTAGTGTTACGTCTCCATTCCCCATTTTCCCCTGATCTTTTTACATATATGTCTAGTTTTAACTTGATTTATGGATTTCAGTTCAAGTTCGGGCTAAGTTTAATAATATTGTTGTGTGCTAAAGTACTGAATTCCTTTATTCAACAAGCAATGTCTCGAAAAGTCGGCGAAAAGTGAGGAGCGGAGTGTCTTAATACTAGGCTCCTCTCTGCCAATCCTACAATACGCGGGATACAGCGTGAAAGTGAGGAAAAAAAAATTAAAAAATAAGTTACTGCTACACGCTAAGAGAATTTAAAATTAAATTGCCATGTTATATATAACAAAATAACTGTTTTTCTAAAAAATCACGCACGACGTAAGGAAATTCCACATCTCGAGTATCAACCAAGCAATAAATTACATTCTTAACACAATAAATTTTAAACAAAACTCTTTTATAATTCTTAAGCCAATTTATCATCAAATGTGGTTCATCACGTACAGTACGCCCTACATATCCACTGTATACTCACATTTTTTGAAGCTTCATATTATTACCTGCACATAGCAGGGTGGACAGAAGAAACCTGGGAACCTATTGTAGTATTTAGACATTCCGTTTTCATTAAAATCCCGTTCTCTACTTTTGAAGACGTTGAGCGACGGAAACCAACACAGCGCTTTGCCTCGACACCAGAGCGAAAAAATCAAAATATTAAACATTTCAGCGGGAATCGAACCCACAACCGGTAGCGCTTACAGTCAACCGCTTATGCCTCTACGCCACGTCTGGCTTCAATACGATATGAATGCTCAATTAAAATGCACCTAAAGAATTAAACAGGTGGGCGCTGAACAAATTGCCTATCCTCATATACATATCAGTATTCTGGTCAAGTCCAAAATTTTTCCACATTATTATAGTGAGTCATAGCGTTATTTCACCATTAAATATACTGTTTCCAGTATCTATGTATGTGACGTGCTCTGGAAACTAATAAGTAGATTTCTTGGGAAAAAATATACGTCAGTTATTGTTTTTTTTTATATAATTGTTGAAATTTATTGTGTAAATTTGGGTAAAATTGATAAGCAGAGAAATAGTGTATATCTCTGTCTTTGTTGGCAAAAGCACAGAGCTTTATGGTCCACTGCCCAGAATAATGTGCCCTTATATATAAATACGCGAAAAGTGAAGCACAGAAACACTTGTCAAGATATCACTATCTTTTTCCCGCTTAGAATAAGCTTAAATTTTAAAATATAAAAGACTATATTCCACAAATAATAAAGTAAATTCAATCAAGATTAAAATAGTGTTAGTATACATAATATATATATAGGCTTATCCATACCATTTCAAAATTACAGCTTCGCTGTATCCCGCACACATCAGTGTAGGCAAAGGGAACCTAGTTTAAAGACACTCCATACTCCATTTTCTGCCGAATTTTGAAGGTATTGCGTATTGAGTGGCGGAACTCAACGCCGCGCTTTGCCTCGACATCAGAGCGAAGAAATGGAAATATAAATTTAAATAAATATTTCATTTCCTCGAGTGGGGATCGAACCCACGATCGCGTTACAGTCACACCCTTGTGCCCCTGGGCCACAACGGCCTCGTGCCCTCTAAAAATTACAACTTCATATAAATTTAAAAGTGTAACACGCTGGAACTATTTAAAAGCTACTTTTTATTGTTTTCCATCTTTAACTGACCACACCTATTGTTTGTAATTACAACAAAAAATAATGAAATATCTAGTTGGTGGGTGGGGTCGTTTAAAAACGCAGTAAACAAATTTATTCGACCCACGCGGCAATTAGTTCAGTTAGAACGAAATTGGACGTTCCCCCGGATTTGAATTAAAACCTTGCACTACACGTAAATGTGAATAATTACGTATTTAATAATGCTTTGTTCTCGAAGAATCGACGAGAAAATTCAAGTAATTCAATTGTTTGGGGCAATTTAATTCGAGTCAGGTTGCATGCTGTTTGCTTTCTAGTACAGGCCTTTTTGTTTAAGTTAGGATTCCGTTTTGTAACGTCTGAATATGATTAAAGTTTTTTTTTATTATAAAAAATATATTATTCCTTAAAACGAATAAAATTTCGGGAATTTAACTCAATACTAAATTAGTGTAACTACATACTTACATAAAAAAATAGATATAGATGATCAATTATAAATATTATTCCAGAGTCGAAACTACCAGCTATTAGGTACAGGTGAAAGAGGTTAGTTTTTAATTATTAAAAAGACTAGCTAGTCAATTTTTATATTATTTTATAAAATATTATATGTACACTCAACACGGAATGTCTCTATAATTCGGAAATTGGGGAACGAAATGATGCTAATGAGAAAGGAGTGTCGTAAAAACAAGCTTCCAGGTTCCCTCTGCCTACCCTGCCATATAGCGGAAAACAGCGTGAAACTAAAAAAAAAGAATATCATATGTGCCTTACGTATACATAAATACATTATATACATATACGCATTATAATAACATTTTTTACATATAAATTAATATAAAAAAAGCTTTTATTAATATAATATATTCTGTTTATACAGAACCCTACAGTACTCAACGTGTAATTATACCATGTTTTGTACGTTTTCTGTTTGACGCGTTGATAATCTAGTCGTTATTTTCAACGTAATAGACGAAAGTGTGATTTACGCCCTGATAGTTTAATAACGAAATATAGATATGTAAAGCTGTTGAGGCCAGTCGTGGCGCAGTGGCACAAAGTGTGACTGTAAAACCGATTGATTGTTGGTTAGATCCCCACTCGAGGAGATGAAATATTTACTTAAATTTATATTTCCATTTCTTCGCTCTGGTGTCGAGGCAAAGCGCGGCGTTGAGTTCTGCCA
Organism: Heliconius hermathena; assembly: GCA_013403705.1. NCBI lineage: Eukaryota > Metazoa > Arthropoda > Insecta > Lepidoptera > Nymphalidae > Heliconius > Heliconius hermathena. The sequence goes on along the minus strand of JAAIXJ010000175.1, from coordinate 327,746 downwards.
CTCAACACGCAATGCTTCAGAATTCGGCAGAAAGTGGGGAACGGAGTATCTTAACACTAGGTTCCCTCTGCCTACCCTGCTGTGTGCGGAATACAGCGTGAAGCTAAAAAAAAAGATATGTAAAGCAACCATAACTTTCGGCAAAGTTGATTGCGGTGGTTACGGATTCAATTTTTTAGTTGGGGAATATTGATGCGTCTTCGTTTTCACAGACACTCCTCTATCCACCTTTTGCCGAAATACTTGAGGAATGGCAGAACTTATCATTTAAATACTTACTTTAGAAAACGTATAAAAATTTGTACGTAGCGGGATTCGAACCTGCGCCTCCTGGAAACCGACCAGGCGCTCTGACCACTAAGCCATACGTTCGCCATATTATACGCTTGTTACAACTTATTAATGTTGTTAGCATCTCTGCAGAGAATTTTTTACTAATTTCCGCTACCTAGAATTACTAAGAAAGAATGCTATTTAATAAATATTTTAAATATTTTTAAAGTGTTAATCCACACTGTGTGGTTAACACTTTAAAAATGTTTGGCTTATAAAAACAGAAAAATATTTTATTACCAGTATTAAAAGTACCTACTAAAAAACAATATGACCGATTAAAAACCAAATTTTAATTTATTGTTTTATATATAAACTATTTTATTATTTTACGACACACGATCCTTAACTATGCCTTGCAATATTATCTGGCCGTAATGACCGTTCTCTAAATCGAATCTATTCCAACCTACGAAATATAAAGAGCCATTAATAAGTTTGGGGATTAAGATTTTAAAACTTTGTTCGATAAATCAAATTTATTACGAAGGGTGGGGGGTAGTATAATCTCGTTCAGGAAATTAAACGCGGAATTACCATAATTGATACGGTTCGAGTGAATCGGTCCTCAATGTTCCTTGAGAAGGCACAGGAGCTGCCTTAAAAGTATTATAAGAGAATTTTTTAATCGTCTTTTCAACACCCGTTTGTATATAGGACTAATTAATGTTTTTCTTCAATATTTTGTAGACTTTTTTTGTGTATTTTAAACTTTTTGTTTGTGTGTTTCTATATATGTTAGGTTCACATTATGTTTAGGTACCTATTTTAATTATTAACGTTATATAGATAGATAAATAGATATCGTCATGCAGAGGACAAGCATAGGCTGTGGTGTCTACTTGAGGGAATGAAATATGTAATATAAATGACTATGAGGTCTTGCAGATGCTGACAGGGCATGGGTGTTTCAGGAAAAGGCTGAACGACATGAATTTATGTAAGGTTAGTGTGTGCTTCTGCGGAGAGGATGATGGAAGCATGGAGCATGTTTAGTTTGTGTGCCCCTCCCTATAAGGAGCTTCAAGAGAAGATGATGGATGGAATCATTCGGGAGGAACCGGGACCGATCTATTACTGAGATGTTCACCGTATAAGTGGCTAGAAGTAAGCCGCCCTACTAGGTAGGGAGCGGGCCAGACCAGGGACTGGATCAGAAATATTTGTAAGAGAGTCAAGATATGGATCGGCCGACTTCTGTCGGCTGACACTTCCCATGTTTCGGACCATATAGCAAGATGCTGGTGGGTCCATGAGGTGGTTGTGGATATGCCTTTCTACGTGGAAAAATGTAACACCCATTTAATTATATTCTCAAAAATTTAAACAACTGCAACTATATTTTTAATATATTATAACAGCAACAAATAAACGCAGCCATCCATACAAATTTAATTACTAATAATGATTAATAACTAGCAAACATAGATTTATATCGACACGCGTCAGCAATAAAATACTTAGCCCTACCTATTCTTTGTACCGAGCCTCGTTTGAATTAATCAAATCACTCTACGGACTGTAGATTCTAATCTGAGTTGAGTATCTTCAAAAATTAGAGCAAGAGGGAACGTTCAATTGTTTTCTCTCGCCCACGAATATATATATATGGCCATCTTGTTGGTATTTTTTTTTGTTATTAGGCATTCGTATAGATAGTTATAACGGGTTGTAATCATCTCATTGTGTGTACGGTACGGTGGAGCGTCTAGGAAGTTTTGAATGTGAGTTGTTAAATATTAGTTCTGTCAAATATTTCGTCAAATTCTTTATTAAATTTTGTTTTTTTATTGTGAATTTTGTTATTATATAAGTATATAGGAAGATTCGTTTTAAAAAGTTAAATCAGTAAGTGTGCGTAATGTAAGTGTGTTTGTCCACACGCGTTTTACATGAACTTTTATAATAAAGCGTTTGGACTTTAGCTACTTATAAGAAAACAATAAATATCTATTAAAAAATATTCTTCTTTCCTAAGTATGGGTATGAAATTATATTTTGGAAAATTATCTGTTATTAATCCATTCCTTTAAAGTCGTCGTGGCGCAGAGGCAAAAGCTTGCGACTTAATTCGTTAAAGGTTGCGGATTCGATTCCCACTCAAGAAAATGAAATATTCCATATTTTCATTTCTTCACTCTGATAACGACGCAAATCATGGCGTTGAGTACCACCACTCAACACGCAATGCCTTATGAATTCGATAAAAAATGGGGAACAGAACTTACTAGCCTCCCCTCTGCCTACCCTCCTATGAGCAGGATACAGTGTGCAGCTAAAAAATATTAAACAACAAAATATTTAAAAAAAAAATAAAAAAAACCATACATACCTACCTAGAACCTGTCACACACAATCAAACGGATAAAACAACACGTGTTTCTTCACCTAATGAATCTTCCAAAGCATAATGAGTACAACAATGTAAATACGGCCCGTATTTACATAATGTCAACTAAGAAGGTGTAGGAGTGTCGGTCGATCTCGAACGTCGTTAATCGAATGAAGGAATGCTATTGTGGTCGGTTTGTGTGTGTGTGTGTTTTTAGCTGGTGATTGTTGTGTTTATGACATATGAATATCGAGGATCTTATCTTATCTTGATGGGAAGTATTGGTTTTGATTTTACATTTTATGTGTACAAGTTGGGGCCTGTCGTGGCGCAGGGGCACAAAGTGTGGCTGTAAAACCGATTGGTTGTGGTTTCGATCCCCACTCGAGGAGATGAAATATTTATTTAAATTTATATTTCCATTTCTTCGCTCTGGTGTCGAGGCAAAGCGCGGCGTTGGCGTTCTACCACTCGACACGCAATGCCTTCAGAATTCGGTAGAGAGTGGAGAAGGGAGTGTCTTAGCACTAGGTTCCTTCTGCCTACCCTGTTGTGTGCGGGATACAGCGTGAAGCTGATTCTATGTCTACAACTTTAGATGCAAGTTGTAATTTTGTATGTGTGGAAGCTTATTTTCAAAGTGGAGGTGCCATAAATATATTTTTTTTAGATTCATGCTATTTCTCAGATACTTAAAGCAGGGTGGGCATAGAGAATCGCCGTAAGTCTTTCATAAGAAATACCAGCACGAGAAAATTCAAATAATTCATTGTTTTGTAAATATTAGTTGAAATTTTTAATACATATTTATATCAGCTACATTTTTTTTATTAATTTATTAAAGAAATATGTTGCGTTATTTTTGTTCCTTTAAATATACCTAATATAACATTCCATTATCAAATATATATTTAACAAATCTTTTATAAAAATATTTATCATAAAAGTGAACTTTACTTTGAAGTCGTGTTCGTATACAATAATCCTGGATCAACTATCGACGTCCCGCTGTGCGCGTGCGCAACGCTTATACAATGAAAGATAAATAAAAAGTTAAAGTAAATTTAATTTATTGATCGGTGCATAAATTATTTACCTAATTTTATATGACATAATAACATTTAAAATTTAGGCTTGAAAATAAAGAAACAAATAATCATTTTACGTATTGGCATTCTATAAAGTAAGCGGCCATTCTACAATAGAATAACTATGACAGAAAGCTTTCTTATAACAACATTGTTTTAGAAAATACGTAAAATTGAAACCTAATCTACTCCGTAGTAAAGTCAACGAGATACTTACAATAAATAACGAAGCTGTGTAATTTAACGCCGTCTCAGGCAACAGATGATAGTGATTTATTATCTATTAAACAAGCTTAATTTATTACTAAATACAAAACTTGAGTAGAACCCGATAGTAAAATTAATCAGTAGTTTTTTTAACGCCTCTCGGTTTGTTTTAGCATTTAATTATTTTTAACTACTGCGTCGTCGGTTTCCTAGATATTTTTGTTAGATAAAAGTATATTATAATTCTATTTTATATATAGAAATGCTTAGACTAGCGTCAATTTGTCAACATGGTGTAGCTCTTTAATATTTAAATACTCCGTCTTTGCGGTTTTGATAAAAAGATTTTATATAAAATACAAGAAATAAAAATTAGTAAAAGCCCCAAGAAGTAGCCTTAGTAAAATAGCCTTAATACTGAACCAACATCAGGCTAATTCCCCGGTAGTAAACAATACTAAAAATTACAATGTAGTTGTTGTACATATAACTTTTCTTATAATTATATTTGAACCCTTATAGAATCATTGCGTTTTTTTTATCTTCATGCTTTATCCCTGGGAACCTGGGGACCTAGTATTAAGACACTGGGTTTCCAATAAGACATTTCCGTTCCCCACTAATGTATTTTGATAGTTACATTATAAAACTAAAGTTCTTGTTTGGCTTAATCTCGGACACTCAAAGATTGTTCAGATTAAAAAAAAAAACTTTTTTTCTAGTATATTCCATTTATCGACTATTTCGATATCATGGATTTCACATTTACATAAACTATATTTTCGACGCAACTTAGTTATTTTCAATCGACCATAGAGTTGAAGCTGTAGGTAAAAACTAGTTTTAAATATAAAAAAAATGTTACAATTATAACGAATTAATAATTATTTTATTAATATAATATATAAATGAGGCCGGTCGTGGCGCAGTGGCACAAAGCGTGACTGTAAAACCGATTGGTTGTGGGTTCGATCCCCACTCGAGGAGATGAAAAATTTACTTAAATTTATATTTCCATTTCTTCGCTCTTGTGTCGAGACAAAGCGCGGCGTTGAGTTCTGCCACTCAACACGCAATGCCTCCAGAATTCGGCAGAAAGTGGGGAACGGAGTGTCTTAACACTAGGTTTCCTCTGCCTACCCTGCTGTATGCGGGATACAGCATATAAATTTTATTTATTAACATATAAATTTTATTTATTAATATAATGTTAGGTTGTAGATATTTCAATACACATTGAAAGGGTGGTACAGATTGGCATTTGATAGGCAACTCGCCTCAGTCAGTTCATGTAGCTATATTAAGATTCGGCATACATATACGGTTACAGACCTAGATTTTTATAACTTGAAGACAAGTGCTATTTACTTTGTATCAACATAACAATTTACATTACCAAATCGTAGGCTTGGCTTAAGGTACTTCCAAGTCAATAGACTCGTCTTTGTGATAATTTTTGGTTTTTGAATTTCATGCTGTACCTAGCATAGCAGGGTATTTCTTACCCTACTGACGTGTTGAGTGGCGAAACTTAACGCCGCGCTTTGTCCTATTAAGATAGTGAAATAAAAATAACTAATATCCGTGTGTGACGTTATCAGTCAGACGTCTATTAAAAATAATAAAAAAAAAATTAAATTAGCTTCACGCTGTATCCCGCACACAGCAGGGTAGGCAGAGGGAACCTAGTGTTAAGACACTCCGTTCCCCACTTTCTGCCGAATTCTGGAGGCATTGCGTGTTGAGTGGCAGAACTCAACGCCGCGCTTAACCTCGACACCAGAGCGAAGAAATGGAAATATAAATTTAAGTAAATATTTCATCTCTTCGAGTGGGGATCGAACCCACAACCAGTCGGTTTTGCAGTCACACCTCGTGCCGCTGCGCCACGACCGGCCTGATCCTAATACAAATAATAAAAATAATTCCTAATAAAAATACCTAACCTAATAAAAATAATTCCTTTCAAATAATCGATTTTAGCTTCTTTAGAAGCTAAGAAAATAATAAAAAAATCTATTATTACATATAAAAACTGGCACATAAATTTAAACATTCCGATACACAGTAAAACACAATGACGTTACCAAACCAAACTTGTTTTATAAAATTAATTACCACAGATAATATAATAGAGATGTCATGAGAAAAAACCGTTAATCTTGAGCAATAAATAGCTTCAACTTTCTTAATTAAATACCCATGTTTGTTTGGAAATATTCAAATTATTAATATACTCTGTTAATATTTTAGATCTGTTTGTTGTCTTATTAATCATTTTTAGTATGTCATAAGGAAAAAAAACAAGGAACATAAAAAGTGACATTTTGATTCGGAAAATTATTATGATTGAAATTTGAGTTATGTTTAAAGAAATTATTTATTACTGGCAAGTTTTATTCATTATTGTTGGATACAATTAATGATATCTACTTATATTTTTAAATATAGTTTGATGCAAAACTTTTATAATATTTTAACAACATAGAATTAAATTGTAATTATTATTAATTACGAAATTGATGTAAGAAGAACAAAAACAGTAGTAATAATATTTATGATCCGTGATTTTTATTCTTTTAAAAGTTCATAATTAATGCTAAAAGTATGTGGCAGCGTTGTACGCTGCATTTATTTAAACTCGCTAAAAGGCCATAGTGACGCAGTGGGCCAGCGTCTGACTGCTAACGCAATGATTCTCAGTTCGATCCCTTATTCGGAAGAATTAATTATTTTCATTTGGAGACTGTACGATGTACGACGTTGAGTTACACTACTCAACGCCGTACTACTACTATGTATGTACTACTCGGCTGCACGAATTTGTGCGGAAAGACGAATGCCTTAACATTACTCACTGCCTACTTTGCCTACTATAGATATGTGGAATAAAATGTGAAGCTAAAAAAATATTTAATAGAAGTTTCGTCATTTAATTTAAAACAACAACGGAAATTTAAATTCGTCTCAAATACAAAAAAAATGCTGTATAAACAACAGGTTACAACGAAATCATTAACGATAAGGCACGAGCGCATCTGCTCGTATTTGCATAGCATCGATTGGGATGAAAGATTAATCCCTATCATATTTTTGTCTTGAACATCATTTATAGGCAATCAACTGGGAGAGAGAGAGAGAGAGAAAATGATCATTATCATACTTCAGCCCTTAAGCAATTTTTTCAGACGCTAAACAAAGGGATGGCTGTTTGTTGTTAGGTTAGGGGCGATAATGTAATGCAATTAGTTTTTTTTTCTGTGAAAAAAAAAACTTATTAATCATTATTTAAATCTGCCAGCTGAATAAACGTGGAGCAGTGATTAGAGTCTATTATTAGTTGGTATCTAATACAAAAACTAACAACAGTTTGTATATAAAGATTTTTTTGCAATATAAAACGATTTACAAAGTAGATATAAAATAAAAATAAATCAGCTTCACGCTGTATCCCTCACAAGATAGCGTGTCAAGCTATTAATAGAAACTTTGACACTTTTAATTTAATATTTCCTTTTTTATATTTACCTTCACTCTGTATCCCGCAAGTAGCCGAGTAGCCAGAGTGAACCTAGTGTTACTACACTAAATTTCCAACTTACTTTCCTATTTTCGTTTTGTTTTGTTACTACAGCAGGGAAATGAAAATATTAAATAAGTCATTTCCATGAGCGGGAATCGAACCCATAATCCCTAAAAACTTCTGATCCTTACAGTATTTGACATCAGAAAAAAATATATATAAAGATTTTGAATCTATACATACAAAAAACTTTCAAATTCGAAAGTAACTCTATTTATCTGTCTGTCTGTCTATGACACAAACAGGGCTAAACCGCTGATCTGATTGTGATAAAATTTTACATAGAGATATTTGAAGGTCTTGCCATGAATATGGAGTCTTTATTATTCTTAATATTAAGATTTCCCTTTAGTTACTTTAGGGCCAGTCGTGGCGTAGGGGGACAAAGTGTGACTAAACGCGACTGATTTTGAGTTCACTTGAGGAAATTAAATATTTATTTAAATTTTTATTTCTTTTTATTGTCTCTGGTGTCGAGGTAAAGCGTAGCGTTAAGTTCCGCTACTCAACCCGCAATGCTTCCAGAATTCTGCGTAAAGTGAGGAACGGAGTGTCTTAACACTAGGTTCTCTCTGCCTACCCTGCTGTGTACACAGAGTGAAGCTGATTTAATTTTGATTTATTTGTTTTAATTTTACTTATTTTGTATGTTCATTTTAATTACTCAGGTATTTTTTTCTTATATTAACTATTTATTAATTATTAATGTTATTTCCCTTACTTATTTTTCTTTCTCGGCTTATTTTGATCATTTAGGCTCATATATAGACTCATATTTAGGCGAAAACTAAAAATTATTTCATGCTACTATTTAATAAATATTAGTGTAGTTCAAACGGGCGAAGCCGATTTATATATTATATAACAATTGATTTAAGCGAGCGGAGTCTTTTAGCTTACGCCGCTAGTGAAATATAAAGGTATTGTTGTACCCTAAAATAGAATATTATATACTTCACGTTATGATTATAACCGAACAAACGTACTAATTCCAAATCCCCCAAGAACAGTGAAATTCACAAGTGACTTATCACTTCATCTCGCAACAGTAACAACCCTTCATACCATTATTAGCCGGAATAAGACCATTACCAATCCTTTCTTTTAACCATGGAAGGGTTAAACCAGCCCTTGGCACAATGGCTTTATTCTATTACGGCCGCTTATACGCGCGATGTGATAAATATGAATGTTGAACAACGTGGGTTATGCTCCTTTGCCGGGGGTCAAAATATTTGAATATGGAACGGTGCAATTTGAAGGGTTAATTGGCATCGGGTTGCTTTATGAAGTTTTGTAATTGTGACGCGCTAATGAACTTCGCGTATGGATTTTGTGTTGGTTTTTTTTTTTTAGTTTTACTATATGTTTCGCGTGTGGCAGTTTTGGGAAGTTAGTGTTGAGACAATGCGTTCTCCAATTTAAATCTTATTTTAAATATATATACATATATTGAGTGGCGGTATTTTTATGGTGATTTTCATCTTTCCTGGTCGGTTTCCAGGAGGCGCGGGTTCGAGTCCCGCTACGTTCAAATTTTTATACGTTTTCTAAATAAGTATTTTTCTTTTCTAAGTGTGGATTACCACATTATAAAAATGTTTAAAACAATTAAAGTGATGACAATGATGTTATATTAAAATTTTCCTTTTTAATCAGTTGTTTGTTATTTTTACGTTACAATTTAGTTGTTCACCAATAATATTAAAAAAATCAATAAAAAGATACATGTCATTACTTAGCACATTGAAAAAATATATAAGTTAACCAACCAAGAATCAAATCTACGACAACAAAACGACAACCAATCCAAACAACTATCCAACATACTTAGCGCATACAGAATGAGCTTAAAGCTCTCACCACCGAACCGTAGATAGAAACAATTTGAAGCACTTTCCAAATCAGTTTGAATCCCACTGTTTCAAAGACTCAAACACAGCCAATGGCTAATTACAAAGCTGAATGGGACTTAGCTATAGAGTAAGAGGAGAAAAAAAAGTGTAAAAAAGAGAGTAAAAAAAACAATTATTAACGATACAGTGGCCTCACGAGTGGCCCGGTGCGGGCACATCTGTTCTATGTACCCGCTACCCTTGTAGATTAAAGTGATAATTATTCTTTAGCATAATTATTGGATTTGAGTATAATGCGTATTGTTGTTGGCCTGTCGCGCGGATTTCGTAATGTTCGTTAATCTGTATAGAAATATGGAGGCATGTGTGGACATTTTGGTGTTTTATATGTAATTATAAGTTTTTGTTTGGTGATTACCTACTGGACTTTGAAAGCTGAAATTTGGTTTGTAGTTTTGGTTGGAATTAAGGAGTTTACGAGAGCACTAAGAGGGATTTTTTGAAATTCCACAGCTAAAATGAATAAATAAGATTTTTCATTCATATCAAAAAAATTGTGAGTACATTAAAAATAGTTTATAGAATAATTCATTACATTCATTTTGTAACACATTCATAAAAGTATGCTTAAAAATAACGCCGAGAGTCAATTTTATGCGTTATTTAGGTAAAAATTAAAAGATTTAAAAAAATATATTTACTTTTAATTTAAAAGATATTTCCATCTAATAAAACTTATACAGTTATTAAATATTTTAGAAAACCTTAACCTGCAATAAAATATTTATTGAAATTGAAAAATTTCAATAAATAACGCTAAAGCTAACAAAATTACATGAGGCAATGTGAATAAAATAATTGATTTCTATCATAAATATAATTTAAAATTATATTGAAAATCACTTTTCAGAAATATTTTTACAAAGTATAAAAAGCAAGCACTGTAAAATTCATTTAAGGGTTTAAAGTAGAGTATGAAATAAATAGACAAATGGTATCATAATATGAATTATAATAAGATATGAATGATATTAACTACTTTTAATTTCTCCGCTCTCTATGAGAATAGGCAACGTAGAGTTATATTCACTCAACAGATAACGTCTCAAATTCAAGTGGAGAAAATAGTATCTTGACATCAGCCTCTGATTACTCTGGTGTTGGTATACGGACTAAAAATTTTAACTAAAAAAAGTCTATTTACTTTCAAATTAGTACATACTGGTACTAATTATAACAAAAATTAAAGATTACCCCAAAATATACATATATACGAACCAAATGGCAAATACTAAAAGCTTATAAAACAGCAACTTTAGTCCACATACAATAAAATAATATAACATAGAGCTCTCAGTAACATATTGAGCCACGTGCCGAAAGGGTTGCCATTGTATGAGAAAAAAAATTCTCAACGATGGTATCGCTTTCAATTCCCCGTAATTACTGTGATTCTACTAATTGTTTCGTCGAGCACTTTTGTTTTGAATTCCCTTTGACCGTATTACAGTATGCCGTGTTGAGTTGGAGTGTTGTTCTTTGTTGCGAGCGTGGCTGTTTACTGTCGTCTCGTATGGAACGTGTGTGTTTTTTTGTTTTGCACTTTAATTTTTAGTTAAGTATGGATAAGTAGTAACAACGTCGAATTTTTTAAATTTATATTTCCTTTTAGTATTTTTTATATAGAATAAATAGTGATGATTGTGTGAAAAAGAAAAAAATATCTACTAGGCCTGTATCCCGCACATAGCAAGGTAGGCAGAGGTAACCGGGAAACCTAGTGTTAGAACACTCCTTCCCCATTAAGACACTTCCGTTCTCCACTTGAAACAACTGAACAATTCCGTTTCCAGCTTCTGGAGGCATTGCGTGTTGAGTGGCGGAATTCAACGCAAAAATTAATCTTGATCTTAATTTAATAAATTAGAAGTATAATCATTTGAGAAGTAGTTCTTGCGTCAGTCAATCATAAAATAAATAAAAGATAACATCAAAACACTTTATTCACTACATAACTATGTATATACACAATGATATACAAAAAAGCAACATATAAATACAACGGCGCTAAGTTCCGCATTATTAACATTGCATTACGTCTGCTTATCCTGCTACCAGGGATAAAGTGTGAAACAAAAATAGCAAGCCTACCAACAGAACCATTTAAAATAATTATTTCTCTTTCGCGTAAACTTCACACCGTACATATAAAAATTTCAAATCACATCAAGTATTTCGAACCCGCATAGACCTTGTTTAATAACACATTCATATGCAAATGTGTAAAATACTGCAAGGATTCGTTCATACATTTTACCAGTAAATATGCGTTCATGCGTGCTCCGGTACAGTCGGCGAAAATTTTACCTATTAAAACTTAAATTATGAACTTTATTTATATATAGAAAAGAGTCAGTTTGTTTCGATTTTACTATGTTGTCCACTGTACATGTTCGTACTATAATTAGCAGTAATATGAATGGAGTTTTTGTCTGATATTGCAGGGTTTTAAACGTTTTAAAAGGAGGATTTTTGTATTTGATTTTTGAATCCAGTATTTTAATTTATGCATTCAGCACTTTATTTCAACTTATTTGAATAAAGTCCCGGAATGTTTTTACCTAAAGTTAATTATAATGTAACGAGGCTCGTAAATCGATATTATTATAGGATTTGTCAATTATTATAGGAATATGGTCGTTGAGACCATCTTGGTGCAGTGGAGCAGCGTTTGACTTTAAACACGACGGTTGTGGCTTCAATACCCACCCGAGAGAATGATTATATTAAGTTAATATTTTGTCGTTTGTGTAGACAAAGCACGGCGTTGAGTTCGGTCACTCAACACACAATGTCTCTAAAATTCTGCTTGAAGTAGGGAACGGATTGTCTTAACACTATCTTTACGTTTTGTTTCCTTTCCCTCATATATATATATATATATATATATATATATATATATATATAAGATTTTATTGAAAAAATATATTTTAGTAATGGCGATACTCGTGTCGATCTCTTGGTAAAATAGTGATATAGAGCTGGGTCACATAAAATTGAATAAAAATAATAAAATATTCTTTAAAATTTTAAATATTATATTAATAAATATAGCTTAAAATTTAATATTATTTTATCTTTCATCTACTTATTATACATATTTATATAAATATAATTTTGGGTAACCAAACTTAATAAGTTATAGTATAATTTAACCTGAATTTGTTTTAACACTAATTTTATGGTCCAAAGGTGCCATAAAGTGTAATATATCGGTGTTTTGGCCATCGAGCACGCGATCCGACTCAAAGATTCCAATGCTGTGCTTTGAGCAATAAAATAAATCTTCTCTTAAGAAGTATACCTGATCGGCCCTAAACAAGCCAAGCTTTTACCGCCTTAATTAAAAAACAAAATCAATTTTATTAATTGGAAGTGTTAAAAACGGGCGGAAGAGGCGTCCGGGGTTCGTATCTCGGTCGTATCTCTTATTTAATCGGACAGACGATGTATTATTTTTACTTTTCTTAGGGGATTTCGAATAAATTTTATCACTTGAGCCTAATTTGGTTACAAATTTATTTGATCGTGGCGTCGTTAACAAGCGTGTACACACTCTTGGGCTATCGGGGCTGCACTCTTTAGTGCCCTGACAAGGCCGTTATAACAATATATCGACACTTGAAAATTTGATAAAATGAAGACGACACTTCACTTAGGATTAAATAATAATCCCCTTTTTTTTAAATAATACGTTTTTTGGGTATATTGAGAGCATGTCCGATGCATAAAATTTTTATTATTACGAGTATACACTGACCGCCTTTATGCTCTTAAAGTACCTAAATATACGAAACAGTCCTGATTGTTTATATTGTTGTTACTTTAATAACTATGTCACGGCCCTTATAATAAAAAACATGTATTGCGTTTACATATAAAATGAGTTGAAAAATAATATGTTAAATTTGGAGGTTCCTTTTAGGTATCTACGTAGGTAACTAATATTAAAGGTAATGTAATCGTTTAAGTGTATGATAAATTAGAAACATTTACTATAATATATTCGAAATAAATAAAATATTTTTCATAAATAAGCAATGCTGAAAATTGAAAATATAACCCCAAAAAGCTTAATATTCATTTCGACGGTGGTCTCGTATAAATTGGGTTAAATCTGATCTGATTCGAGATATGCTAAGATATTCCTTATCGATGAACAATATTCATGTAGACCTCGAGTTTGTGTATTGAAAAATATTTGACTTTTATAGATGGAGATACATATCGTTGACTTAATGACTAAATGAGGCGTTCTTTCTTCTATACGTAATTGAAATGTGTTAGAAAGTTTTGAATACTGTTTTCTTTTTTTCTTAATATTTGAAATCTTGTCACCGTTTCCCAAAATAGAAAGTATGGAACCTAATCCCTTTTATATTATCAAACTAGTGGGCACGCGCAGCTTCGCCCGCTTATTTGCACCCTTAGGGGTGTTATTCAAGAAAACCACGCAATACGTGTTCAATAAAATATTTTTAACAGTCTGAATTTATTTTTTTATAAAAATCGGTGACGTTTTAAAGATTTTTCCATATAAACTTTCAACCCCTTATTTGAACCCTTAGGGGGTGAATTCTAAAAAACCACGAAACACGTGTTCAATGAAATATTTTTAAGAGTCTGAATTTCAAATTTTATTTTAAAAAAAATCCATACAAACTTTCAACCCCTATTTCATCCCTTTAAGGTTGAAATTTTTCAAAATCCCTTCTTAGTGGATGTCCAGATTATGAAAATAAACATTTATCCAAATTTCACATTTCTACGCACAGCGGTTACGGCTGTGCGTGGGTCTTACCTCAGTCAGTCAGAACATGTCCTTTTATATATATAGATAAGACTAGATGGCATTTTAAAGTATAATCGATGCGTAGAGATTTACTGGTGACTGATAATAATTTTAAATATTTTTTTGTAATAGATTAAAAATATTGATATAAATAAATGTTGTAATTTTAATATATTTTCTGATTCAGATACAAATAACCATACAACCCAAAGGAAGTTATATTTTAAATTACAAGTTATTTTTTGTTATATACCTACAGCCGTGTACATTTTAACAAACGAATATTAAAATATTCGTACTACCCATATAACATTTTATAAAATTATGTAGTTTTAACTTCTTTTTTTAATTTTCAATACATTTTAATCACTGACATACTATATAACCAATTTACCAAACTAATCAGTCTATTTTCAACTATTCATCCATTTTCTTCAGTTGTAAAACAACATCACAACACAAAATGTTGTTTTTTTATATCAGTAAGTATCTACTTAACTTTGTATATTATCCTTGAATTTCGACCTTCTACATAAAAATGTAATTAGGTGGCATACAATTATATGCATATAGGTACAGGGTAGTAAACCTCGAAGATTGATAAAATTACATATTGGTAAATGAAAGAAAATTATTTTAGGTACCTAATTATAGAATTATTTAAAATTATGTTTTCAGCCTCATAAAATATGTGGAAGTATTTAAAATTGATATATATTTTTTTATTAATGTAAGTAGGTATACCTTTCTTAACATTAAAAGTTAATTTTAGATTTATAAAGTTTCTTTGAATGGTTAGTGCCTGAAGTAACGCTACACATGTACTTGAGAGCTTTCCGTATCATGTACAATGCAGGGTAGGTGGAGGGAACCGGGGAACCTAGTGTTAAGACATTCCGTTCCCATAAAGATACTTCCGTTCCTCCTTCCTTCCGTTTGAAAGCTATATTTTAAAGATTCTTCATATCATAATACATATTTATATATAAGAACAAACACTTTACGGTTTTTTTTACATAACGTTATACAAAACCAAATGTCAATACACTACGTACTCCGCTTTCCTGAATTCAATAAATCACATATCAAGTAGCGGAACTTAACGCCACATACATTTACATATTAAGCAATAATATCAATTTTAACATGCCAATATAATTAACCAAAATTACCATTATATAATATGAAATTTAAAAAATATATAACATTATAAACAACTTCTCAAAAAAAATGAATAGCCAAAACGTCCTGTCAATATAACATGAGATTGTGCTTCAGAAAGCGTAGATCACTGTATCGAGTGTAGGTTGGCCTGAACACGACTGGCCGGAGATAGTAACTCTTTGCCGAGGTGTTATATTTGCACAGAGTGGAATCGAAATATTATTATAAATTTCTTATCATAAATTCTATAGATATACAGATTTGTGTTTTCAGATTTTGAAGATGAAATAATGTTTTTGTATGTATTTTTGTTATTTCCATTTCTAGTTATCAACTTCTCTCTGATAAGACAAATAGAAATAGTGGCGTTGAAATCCGCCATTCTACGCAATATCTTGAATTTTCGTGGACAATGCAGTGTCTTGAAATTAGACTGTCTTAATGTACGCTGCTATACGAGTATGTGGGGCTATGAAGACATAAAATTCCTACCAACTTTACCACTACATGAATTTTACTGAGATTTAGATTTTGATTTATATTTTAATTAACAGTCAAATTTCAATAAATTATTATTACTAAATTACAGTAAACTTAATAAGGTATTATTGATCTTTATCAGCTAAAATTAGGCAAAAATATATTTATATGTAAACTGTATAATAAATCATATATTATTTTAAATTATAAAATTTTCTTATAAAATGCATCCCTGGTACGCGTGAAGTGCAAAATACTGTCGACTCAGTGCTCTGATATACTGCGCAGGAGCACCGCGGAGGCACGTGGGATGCCAGCATAACAATGGTGTTACTGCATTTTCTGTCTTTTTCATTTTTTTTTGATACTCATCTTGTCGCCGCTAAAATTGTATTTCTCGGGATTTTTAAACGTTTTTTGTCTTTATGAAATAAAGATTAATTCTTTTAAATAATATCTATAGTATATATTTTATTTTTTATAATATATTGGTATATGGGTGTGAAGTAATTTGTGAATAAAAATCACAATAAACGTATTTTTCTTTCAGCTTCACGCTATATCTCGCTTATAGCAGAATATAGACTGAGGGAACCTGGGAACCTACCAGTGGTAAAGCACTTTGTTTACTATTATGATACATCCCTTCCCCACTTTCTTAGACTTACATCAATCATATTTTACTTCCAAAATTATAACGTTAATTTTTCAGAAACCAAAATCCATTAACATTAAAAATATCTAAATATCTTATAATATTAAACAATAATTTTAATAAAAAAGAAAACATATTATATTTATATAAAATGATGTCTATTCAAATTCGTTATTTTGACGTTTGTTACGAACATATTGTATTGTTAATCATCATACCTAAGCACGTTCGACAGTGCTAGGTGTCGTTGGGACTGTTCGTGTGACGTTACTCAATCGATTTTTTATATACGAAATCATTCCATAGCCACCCACGATGTTACCTATGGTCTTTAATTTTATATATTTTTTTAGCTTCACGCTGTATCTCGCACACAGCGGGGTAGGCAGGGGGAACCTAGTATTAGTATTAGGATATTCCGTTGTCCGTTTTCCGCTGAATTTTGGTGGCATGGGCTGTTGAGTGGCGGAACTCAACGCCGCGCTTTGCCTTGACACCAGAGCGAATAAATGAAAATAATAAATATTAAATATATTCAAGTGGGAATCGAGCCCACAATCTTTCGCGTTTACACGCCTGTATCTTTGCGACTGGCTTTCATTTAATATGATTATATAAAAAAATAATATTATGATGTAGATGTATAGCTTAAAGCATAAGGAAATAAGTGATATTATTTATATATTAAATTATACATAGATGTCAATCATGGTGCAGGTGCATAAGTGTGTGACTATAACAGGTGGCGGGTTCGATTCCCACTAAAGTTGATAAAATTAGCATTATCATAAGAAATACTCAACACACAATACCTACAGAATTCTGCGGAAGGTGGGAAATAGTAATGTCTTATTGCGAACAGAGATTCTTAACATTAAGTTCCTAGGTTCCCTATGCCTTGCTATGTTCGGGATGCAGCGTAACTCTTAAAAAAAATACGTAGAATTTCACTATTTGCATAGTATTTTCTTTGAATTTCATCTTTATGATTAGTACTTTATAGTTTTTTAGCAGCAGGGTAGACGGAGGCAACCTAGTGTTAACCTAATAAAGAGTAAAATAAATAATAATAATATTTATTAAACAAAACAAAAAGCATTTAAATATATATACATTGATATATTATGTTATCATTATACAATACATAAGAAATTGTATGTTAAAAGACGTGTGCCACTTGCGAGTGACCCCGGGTCGTCTCTGTCTGGTTCATAATTACCAGTAAAATAACCTGATTGTGATCACACGTATACGTTCTTATTCATATGTTTGTCGATGCTATGGTTCTCAAATTATATTAAAAGTTTTTAAAGTTTATCTATGTAGAATGCGGTTATAAATTTTATATAGTTTCTTTAACAAATTAGTCGGCAAAAGTCAGTATTAACTAAATGAAACTCAAATAAATAATAAAATAATTAACACAACTATCAATGCTATAACTAGACATGCCATACTCCTAGAGATGAGAAAACCGATAACAATATGCTTAAAAGGAATTATTGAAACCCATATATAGATAAAGGAATCTTCACATAAATATCTGTCTGTGATTGAACATCTACAGTAACGCAGTATAGCAGTTAAGACTAATAATATTTTTTTAGCTTCCCACTGTATCCTGAAAACCTTGCATCCTGTAGGAAACCCGGGAACCTAGTGTTAAGACACTCCATTTCCCATTAGCACACTTCAGTTCCCCACCTTCCGCCGAATTCTCGAGGCATTGCTTGTTGAGCGACGGAACTCAACGCCACGCTTTATTTCGGTACCAGAACGAGGAATTGAAAATATTTAATATTCCATTCCCTAGTATGGTAATTGAACTCACTACTGTCATGTTTATACTAGTGCCACTTGTGCCACTGACAGCACGAAAAACTAATATTAGATGAAAAATAATAGTAAAAAGATTGAGAACCACTCCATTCACTAATACCAAACATTGTAAGCACGTCCGAACAGAAACACCATTTTGTCTAAGCCTGTTAAATAGCCGACCCGTCGATACATCACCGAAAGAAACAAACATGTATGTATGTATGTATGTATCATTTAAAATTTTCTCTTCAATTAGTTCTTTTGTTGGGAACTACAATCTAAATTAACTGCGTCGTTTTACATTGATTTTGCGGTATCATTCGATGTTTAATACTATTGTATTGTACAACTACGTATTGGTTTGTGTTTGTTTGTGTGGTATTTAACTGAAGGTTGTATTCGTGAGAACAATTGTGATGGTTTTTGGTATAGTGCAACATGTAGAGCGAAAGTTCGCTTTTGTTTAAACTCGCTTTTTATAGTTTAAACCATTTTATTATAATTTATAGTATTTTGTTTAATAAGTGTATTTTATTCTATTTAAATCTATGTGAGTAATTTCAGGAAAGTATAAATGAAAAATTTCAGGAAAATATGATCAAAATTTAATTATTATTTTATCCAGCTTCATTTTATGAAGCTGAAGAAAGTAATAATTAAATTTTATGAAATTTTATGAATTTTAAAGAAAATAAAATAGAAAAATAGAGTATGGAAAAGAAAATAGAGTATGGAACTCTATTTTCTTTTCAAATTACATGTTATGTTGTGGATACGCTGGAAAATGGCGAAACTTAACGCCACGCTTTGTCTCATCACAATACGGCGTAATCAAACACAAAGCGACATTTGTTTGCCAAATCACCAACTGACTGACTTGACTTTTGTATAGGTGAATAGCATGTTCCAATTCTCTCTTATTTTTGTTGTTTGAATAAAATAAAAAGGTAACCACAAAATGACTGGAGTATATCCAAATAAAGAGCTCGGTTCAGTATATCTAAATGAAAAGACCTTAAAATTGAAAGTAAAAAAAGCTTAAATCGTTAACAATGTGGATTCTGCAAATAATAAAGATCACTTAGCTGATTCCTTTCATTCGGGCGTCCGATGCGAAACGTCGATCAATTTAATTGATCATTCAACGTGATCTGTGCTAAACTGGAAATATTTAAATGCAAGATATTATATCAATTTGCAAAGATCAATCCGTAAATAGCCCACTTCATCATTTTGTGTCTAAATAGAAGGAATAGTATTTTAACGCGCCACAGGCTTTTAGTAATATTGATATTTTACTTAAAAAAAACCTTAATGAACGTAGACGCTATATAAGCGGTGAAATCGATGACGTAATTTTTAGAATTCATAGAAAATCTCTAGATTTTTCTAAGTTTATTTTATTTCCGTTATAGCGTATAATTGAAATAATTGTATTTGATATTTCAATCTTTAAATATGAAATTCAATGTCCATAATGTTTATTAGTCACTTTTCTCATTACTTCCTAGGGTTTGACTTCCGCCGTTGAACAGGCAATAAGGCTGTACATAGTAAAACGGTAGTGTTTTAACTCTAAGTACTCTCCGCCTGCCATACTATCAGAAACAAAGCATGAAGTTGCCTTCAGATAAACATTAGATTTGCCTGATCTGGGCGAGCAACTCATCATTGCATTCGTCTGACAACCCGTAAGCATTGTCGGGGAATTCGGTAAAGGGCAATCTTTAGTCGATTGGGCGCGACCTTATCTCCATTTATGGTTCGATCTTAAAAAAGATTTATGATAACGCACGGACGGACGACTCTCACAAACACTTTAAAATAAATGACAAGAAGTAACTTCCAATTGTGATGGAAATCCTTTCTGCAGTAAAATTAAACGATAACCCTGTCGTTTAGAAAGGTTTAAATGGCTTAACAGTTTTATAGGAACTGTTTAGCTTTTATTTTGTAGGATTTTACAATTTTATGTTCCACCTTAGATTATTCAGGATGTAGATTTATGAAATTTAAATTAAAAAAGGATTTGTTTTCAAACTTTAATTTGGTTTGTTTTTTTTTATTTAAAAAAAATAGTTGTCAAATTATCCCGATATTCCATCATATATAAAAAAATATATGGTAAATATGTGCTAGTTAAATCTTTATCCTAACACATGAACGTATTGACTAATGTATTTTTTAGCTTAAAAGCTTCACGCTGTATCCCGCGTACAGTAAACTAGGTAGAGGAAATTAATTGTTAAGACACTCTGTTCCCCTATTTACGAGATATCAAGTGTTGTAGTGTGTGTGAGTATCTATAAGTGAACCTGGTGCGTTTATAGTCGCACGCTTGTACCCCTGCGCCACGACTGGCCTTTACGATTTTTTTTGTGTTCTGAAATAAAATTAAAAATAATTTGAATAAAATAAAATAAATATTATTTTTCCAAATAAGCAAAAACCACCAACCAACCAGTAACATGCAAATATAATTAAAATATGAAAAAAAAATCATTAAAAAAAAAACATTTATACTTTTAAAACATTATTAGTTTACACAAGGTTTTTATACGACGACTAACTATTTGCAATATTAATTCACATTTAGTTTTAAATGTTCAACGATTTCTAGTTTTAACCTGCGGGTGGTCTACCAAGTACTGTATGACATTGTATGCAAAACATTATAGTAAGGGACTAGAATTACATTAGTAATTATTAGCTTTATACCTATTTTGTTTACTAAGTATTCTAGCACTAGAGTTTTTTTCTTACTTCTATAATTGTTTTTTTTATTTAATTTCAGCATATTATTTTTTATATATTTGAGGCCAGTCGTGGTGCAGGGACGCAAACGAGCGACTGTAAATGCGACGGGTTGTGAGTCCGATTCCTACTGCAGGAAATGAAATATTTAAATTGATGTAATATTTTTTGTTTTTTCTCGCTCTGGCTACGAGGCAAAGCGCGGTGTTGAATTTTCACATAACACGCAATGTGTCTTCAGAATTCAGAAGAAGATGGGGAACGGAAGTGTCTTAACACTAGGTTCCCTTTGTCTACCCTTCTATGAACGTGTGATATTCAGCGTGAAGCTATAAAAAATATATTATATACAAAATAGTTTATCATTATTTTGTTTACTAAACAAATTCTTTTATAAAAACTTGTACGTAACTTAAAGTTAATCTCCTTCTTGCTAATTACGATTAGCATTACATTGCAATAAGAGTATTAGATATCACTGATAGTTGCGATAATGTTTACATTTTAAAGCTATTCATATTTAAATATATATTCTTGTGTGTTTCAACATTTGTAAGAGGATCTGACTTGAGGGCGTCGTGGCTTCACGGCACAGCGTGGAAATGTAAGCGACGATTGTGGGGGTTCACTCCCCACTAGGGAATGAAGTATTTCATTTTCCTCGTTTTAATATGTAATTAAAAAGCTATGATGAGTAAAACAAGAAAAATGAAAACACAATATCTTGAATATTGGACTAGGAATGGGTAATACAGTGTCTTAAGACTAATTTAAAAAAATAGGTACATCATCTATATTTTTTTTACCTATAATGTATTTATTAAGTAACTAGGTATAAATATCAATTTGTACCTATTATACGCACTATTTTCGAATAATGTTATTTTTATTTGCGTTTTTGCAATAACAGGATCATATTTTGCATTCCTCATATAAAATTATGTAATTGAAACTCCAAGCAACGTCAGTTGTAACTTATAGTTAATGTAAGTACGTGGTTATAAAATTTAAACACGCTTTTCCGTACCTAGTACTACAAGTGCTATAGCACGTGCTCGTAGCTAGAAATTGTATAAACCTAAACTAGAATGGTTTTCTCTGTAGAGTTCACCATTCAAATCCTGGCTTCATCATCAGACCAGCTCAATTGTACCATATTGTATCATTATGTAACTTGGTACTTCATATACTTGGTTATACGAAGTATAGCTACCAAGTTTAAAAAGACTAAAAGTGGCTTAAATTCAGTTTCATAGATTTTATTATATAGTATAAAAAATACAGCGAAATCAATAGACAGCTTAATGAATAAACCGTATTAAAGATTATCTGTAGAAATTATTTAAAATTATTACTTCTGAACAATCAAAACCACTCAGGCTGTCTCGAAAGCAAGCCCCATTGAAACATTTTATACCATTGAAGAGGTTATCAGAATAATAATAACATTACAATATTTTGTACATTAAGTGAGAACGGCGTTGTGCGTCCTGAGATAGGGATGTGGTATTAAAAATCTAACAGAATTGAACTCACAATTATCACCTGAAGCTTATATGGCCGATATTTTAACAGTTACTAATAAAATTTAACGTTCACTTATCTAATATAATATAAAATGAATATTTACTTGAGTGCCGTTTCCTGCTTGTGAGTTACGTTTACTTCTTTCTTATGATATGATTGTATATTTTTTGTAAATTGAAATAATATTTACAAAAATGTATGTAAAATAAAGAGATTATGTATATTATATTTGATTATGCATCTTTATTTTGTATTTATTAACGGTAATATTGTACTTTTTACTATATATTTCAGATATTATATATTTTAGACGATGTAATATCTGTATATCATTATTAAAGCAAGAAAATAATATAATTTTTCCTGAAAAATTAATTCACACAATAACAATAAAGGAAAAAAATAAACTGAAGAAATTATTAACATTATTGTTTATTTAGTTTTATTATATATTAAATTATTCCTTATATAAATATTTTTTTTCCTACAGCCCCTTCTACCATCTTCTAAAACTACAATCGACGTCGTAGGCGTTACTAAGTCTCCAAAAGTAAGGTGCATGTTATTTTTACTTGTTGCCTGCAGTGCGACAACAATTTGTTTTATTAACAACACTTAACAGCTCTTATTAAACTTACGTGTTATTTTTCGAAATGCTGTTGTTATAACCAAATTTGAGTTTTATCGGATCGACACATTAAATGTTTATTTTAATGCAAGCATTCCGTAAGTATACTTTGCGAAAGGTAAAAGGTAAAGCAATTAAGACACTTTATTATATGCAAATGGACTTCGAAACACATTGGACCACACGAGTGTTATGAAAAATTATAAAATGTGTAGAGTAGAACTGGGATAGATGCCCCAATGGGATGGACCATTAAAATTTATTTCGAATTTTATAAATATGATTTTTACAAAGTGCCTCATTGTCTAAGTCGCCGTAAATTTTCAATAGGCTGGATGCCCGTAGGGCTTTCTACATTTCTAAATAGACGACGAAAATAGTCACGATATAAATATAATGACAAGGCTCGTCAAAGAATTTGTATCTATGCCGTGACTATTTTAATACTTATTAATAGATATTGTCATATATTTTTGAATAGAGGCCGACAACAAGCATGTATTAAATATTTAATTCATGCACTCACTGGTTAGTGGAGTGGAGCGAAAGCCTTGTAAAGGGTCAATGAGGCAGGAATTTTCAAAATAAAAAATATATGTGGAATATCTCTCGCAAATTCGATGCGACCTCAAACGCCTATGTATCTGTCAATTATACTGTTCTTCGCTTACTAATTACTGTATATTAGAAAATGAGCAGGTCAAAAAAACAATTAATTATTCAACATAAAGGATTAAGTTAGCTAAATTAAAAAAAATCATATAAAATTTATATTTGGTAAACTAGTAGGCTTTTTTCAAAAAGTGGGGCATCTATCCCAGTTTTACCCTATGTTTAACGCCGCGACTTCCTTTATGGGCCGATTGATTACTATTAACTGTATGTTTAATTAAAAATATCTTTTAAAAACAAGTTGTATATTTTTATAACTAACTTTAAATTTTACTTTATGAGGTACATATATTTTGGGTAATTAGCAAGCCTTCCTTGGCCATTTTTTATTAGGGTATTTAAGGTTTTACCTTGAATTTGAAATTGTAACGTATAACATTTTATTGAGCTCATGTCGCCATAGTGGCGCAAAGTGGTAGAACATATCTGATTGTACGTATTTAAAAATTGAGGAGAATTTTATGTAAAATCATGACGCAAGCTTAACGACAAAATACGAC
Organism: Heliconius hermathena; assembly: GCA_013403705.1. Lineage (NCBI taxonomy): Eukaryota > Metazoa > Arthropoda > Insecta > Lepidoptera > Nymphalidae > Heliconius > Heliconius hermathena. The sequence continues at coordinate 303,294 of JAAIXJ010000175.1, read as the reverse complement.
AATACCTATCAACTAAAAAAATATATAAGGAATTTCTCCAGCAATCTTATTATTATTTTATGCTTCACGCTGTATCCCGCCCATAGTAATGTAGGCAGCGGAATATGGGAACCCAGTGTTAAGATTATATAAAGGCATTACGTATTAATGGCGAAATTTGTAGTGAGAATCGGACCCAGTACCGTCGCGCTTACAGTCACTCCCATATGTATTTGATTTTGCACAATATGCGAAAAATGCGTGTTTCATTGTTAATAAAAATATTTTCACTGTATTATAAGAAATTTATAATATCATCTTATAAAACAATCCCAAGAGCATACTTTGACACTTGTTTGAGCGAGTATTGACTGAGCCAGTTTAATTTATCAGTCTGCTTAATCTGTGACGTTTAACCTTTTAACCCGAGACAAAACATATAATAAAGATATGCATTTTTTTCTGTATATATAAAATATATTTAAATTTAAGTAGATTATAGTAGTACACGAATAAGTATATATATGTTATTTTTCATATAAATGTCGAGTAGGCGAAAAGAGCTTAGTGATTAAAATTGATAAGAAGTTGACGTAATATGCTTTTAGAGATAAAACCTAACGCTTTTGTAAGTATTTGCCTATATGAAGAAATGAAAAAAACATAATAACAAAAAATATAAGTAAAATTAATGATTTTTTCTTAGCCATATACAGGAGACAGGGCGAACCTGTATACTGTTCATGGCAAGGTAGGCAAAGGCAACCCGGAAACCTAGTGTTATAACACTCCGTTCCCATAAAGACATTTTCAGTCCCCTTTTCACCGTATTCTGGAGGCACTACGCTTTGAAGGGCGGAACTCAACGCCACGCTTTTCCTCGATACCAACGCGAAGAAATGAAAATATTAAATATTTAATTTAGTCTAGGAGCGATAGAAGCCACAACCTGTCACGTTTATAGTCACACTTTGTACCTCTGCACCACGACGGCCTCCATATTAGTGATGTTACAATTAAATACAGTTGTACCAAAACAACGATAGGCAATCCTTAAAAAAATTAAGATACTTTGCTTCTTCTTACATAAAGAGATGAAGATCATCAATCAACCCTATAAATGCTCACGTTTAATTCCTCGACCAATAAAATCGCCTAATAAATATCTAAGCCCATTGTGTTTTGATATTTTACGATCAATGACATGTTTCGATTTTTCAAATGACGACAGTTCGTGATTTCTAGTTCTAATCTTTTTCTTTTGTTGTGTATTTAAAATTAATTTTATATAAAACAGAAACCTATTTTTGTTCCTTGTATAAAATCCTAATCCTATTGCTATAAAAAAAAACTCCGTTTTCCACTTTTCGAGACATTGCGAGACAACGTCGTACCTGAACGCCGAATCTTGTTACCAGAGCAAGGACTGGAAAATAATTCATAACCCCAAATGGAAATCGAACTCACAACCGTCGCTTTTACAATCAGGTCTTGTACATCTGCGCTACAAGTGCCTTTTTCTATTTACATTATGAAACTAAAAAATTAAAATAATAGTTATTATTTCCCCCTCTTTAATATTAAGATAGATTATAACATTGTGCTACTATGTAATTTTACAAGTACGTAATAAAATCTAAGAAACTATATTGAACAAGCTTGTAAAAATTGTATCATCATGAAACTTAGCAGTTATACGTTATATAGCCGAGGTGACAATATATGATACCACCATGCTGGTCTGATCAAGAAGGAAAGATCTCAAGATTTGGAAGTGTACAGAATCTATTAGTTAGGTTTTAGATTTGTATCTCCGACCACATTCCTTGTACTTTTGAGTGCACAATAAAGGTGTGTATTTATCTAATGACTATAATAGTGACGTAAAACTTCCTGAATATATAATTTAATTACTATTTCATATGAGGAAATGTATAAATAAATTATTATTTACCTGATTCATATTTTTATTTATTAAATGGAAAATTGAAGTATTTTTTTTCCTTAAAATCAAAGTGTTATTAAATCTATATTTATATTATTATCTATAAATGATTCCTCATTTTCTTTTCAAATCTCGTATTGGAAAATATCCCTAAAAAAAAAGTAAAAGCTTAATTAAAATTATGGACTTACCATATAAGTATTTACATAATACCATTTTAATTTTATACTCATGACGTCGTTGAACCTTAGATATTTTTATTTTTTCGTCGAAAAAATGCCAAAAAAGTATTGTGTAAATATTGCCTAAAAACGCGCGTATCTTTGAAATAGGCGTGGGTCTTAGATATATACTACCTCTATAATTATAAAACTACATCATATATGAAGTACAAATTCTTGCCTAGAATTTGAACTATAAAAGAAAACAAGGTAAATACAGTTTGTTTAATTATGACATTATGAAAATGATCTATTCAACTACCAGAGACGGAGCTGGTTTTAACATAAATCAGTGATCAACCGCGTTAAAGATCCTATCTCATGATATCCTCTCGTATCTTGAATAAACAAATTTATTTCAAAATAATTTACATATCCTAACAATGAACAAGAACCAATAACCAATAATGTAAAAAGGCTGACACTAATGTATATTAATATGTTTCGAACTAATTCCAATGCATATCTATAAAATGTGAGAATTGATTTCTTTGGAGTTTATGATGCATCCTACATCCTTGTGATAAGGTTGCCTTTACGACTATATGTGGAGATTTGTGGAGTTTTGATGGTTGCTGGCTGGTCGGATTTAAAATCTGGGTGTCAAGTCATCGCTTCTTAATCTATATTGTAATATATTTTATTGTTTCACTTACAGGTTAATTTTGGGTCGTTCGCCTTTAAAAACATGGAGTTACATGCTAAAATTTAAAATATCAAAGAATTAAGGAAGTATACAATTTTTGGATGTTCAATTTTATTAATCGCGTTCAAAACGATTAACGTAACTAGAATAGTCAACATTTATTGATAAACAACAAAAAGATCAACGTGAAAGATCAACAAAGCAAGATTTCCAAATTAAATTCCACAGACATGATTTAAAACAATTCACAGCGGTAAAGCTCTGAGCTAATCAGAACGTTAAAGATTGTGTTGGAAGACAAGGAAGGAATAAAATGGAGGAGAAAAAAGAAACAATCATAAATATAATACAGCAAGTCATACTTTCCGACGTCCATCGGTGCTCCATAGATCTCGTAGATAACACCGGCTGGGTGTTTGCCAGTTCAATTATCATTATAGACGAGATTCAGCCGAGTCACCGTGTTGTGGGTGACCCGCATTAAATCGGTTAATTCAAACTATTTATCAAGTCAATTCGTTATGCATAAGATCTGATTTTGAAATTGTTTGGTGATGTTATGGCGTGCGGTCCATTGTGTGGCGCGCTAGTTTGATGGGTGTGTATTATGCTAACCGATTCTCGATTCAATTGATCGATACTGATGAATTAAATAAAGGACTATTGTTTTCAGTTTTATATTAGAGCGGATTTGTCCTATTCACACAATCGATTCTACTTTTTTATAATATTTAAATCAAAAATCCAATCAGCTTCACGCTGTATCCCGCACACAGCAGGGTAGGCAGAGGGAATCTAGTGTTAACACACTCCGTTCCCCACTTTCTGCCGAATTCTGGCGGCATTGCGTGATGAGTGGTAGAACTCAACGCCGCGCTTAACCTCGACACCAGAACGAAGAAATGGAAATGTAAATGTAAATAAATATTTCATTTCCTCGCGTGGGGATCGAACCCACAACCAGTCGATTTTACAGTCACACTTTGTGCCCCTGCGCCACAACTGACCCCAATTTATAATATTAGTATATGTATAATATCTTTGCTATACTGTGATGCTATCGACAATAACCAATATATTATATTTATACTCCAAGGCGTGAGCCAAAACAAAAAAAAATATTTACAAAATTATTTAGTTTTATCGAATTAATAAAAATTATATAATATTATGTTGTGAAAAGATTTCACGTGATTCACACTAGGTGAATGAAAAATTACATATTTTGTTTTCTTCGCTCTGGTAACAAGACAGCGCGACGTTGAGTCTCGCAATTCAACGTGCAATGTTCACTAGAAAGTGTGGAACGGGATTCTTGAATTGAACCAGTCAGCATTTGCAGGATACTGCGTGAAGCTAAAAAAAAGCTTTAATAGATCAAACCAGAGAATCTAAGTACAACGTGGACTTCCAAGACGCACTACCTTTTATATATTACACTGCACTATTTTTTCTTCTAATAAAACATGACATGGTATTTTCTGTAAGTATCGCAACAATTGAGATATATATAACATAAATAAAAACATTTGAATCACACCTAGAGGGAACCTGGGAACGTAATCAAAACAAACCATTCTCCATTAACACCAATCATTTAATCTGAAAAAAAAAGAAAAAGCTTAAAATCAACCAATTAAATAAAAGCGAAAACTATTGTAAACTAAATCTCGATAGTCAACGGTGCCTACATATCAGTGAATGTCCAAAACCAAAGAACGGGCAGCAAGTACAATGACACAATTGTCCACATCCAATGAATAGATTTACAATGCACGCTTGACACAAATGAGCAACTAATTGGAACGTTACGACATCACATACTATATAGCCGTGCCAGATCGTGTGGGAGACTGTTTTAACAAAAGCTAATGATTTAAATATTTAGTTATAAATAATAAAAATTCTACTGAATACTATATAATAACGATTAGTTGATGTTAATATGTTTTTTATATCAAACATATATCAAAATAGGCAGAGGGAACCTAGTGTTAAGACACTCCGTTCCATTTAAGACACTTCCGTTACCCAATTTCCGATGAATTCTGGAGGCATTGCGTGTTGAGTGGCGGAACTCAATGCTGCGCTAATTTTAGTTTAAATTTTAATTAAGCCTATTGTAGTGCAATAAGTTATATTGAAATGATAGAACGTTATGTAACATAGCTTATATTCTCCCTCGATAAATAGTATATCCAATACAACAGTTTTTTTTGTTTGTACCAGTAGTTCCAGAGATTATACGTTCAAATAACCTCTTTAGTTTTATAATATGAGTATAGGTATATAAGTGTAAGTAAACATTTCCTCAAGTGCGGATCGAACCCACAACCGATCGATTTTACAGTCGCACTTTGTGCCCCTGCGCCACAAAAAGACAAAATATAAAGAAGACAAAAAAAAAGTATTATATAAAAATTACTAGAATAACTTTAACAATATATATTAGATTACACTAATCTTAATCGATTAACAATCTGTGTTTTCTTTCGATGATTGCTTTATATGTTATTTCTAATCTAACTGAATAAATATTTCAACCAAAACTTTACTTAAATATGCACCGTTGTTATGCGTTTAATAATATAACACAAACTTATCGTTCTAAAATATTTTATTAAAAATATATATATTTGATATATGTCCAGAATCCGGCAGAAAGTGGGGAACGGAGTGTATTTACACTTTACTCTGCCTAGCCTGCTGGGTGCGAGATACAGCGTGAAGCTGACTTTTTTTTTAAATATAAAAAAAATATATTCAATATTTCATCATTCTATATAATAATTATCCTCGATAATTATATAAATTATGCATGGTAAGTACATAATTTGAGATATGATGTCAGGGAAATCACATGTTGCAATTAAATCTTCGACTACTAATGTTATGCTATTTTACTTCCATTAAATTAAATACGATTTTTTATGAGATTTTATTTATTTTATCCCGTATTTAACGTTGTAGTTAGTGAATTTAAAAACTCTAGTGTCAAGACACTCCGGCTTCCGCTTTCTGTTTCAATTCCTGACCTGGGCTGCTAAGTGTTTTTAAAAGCGAATGAAAATATTTTTTTCTTTCTAATAAGTATAGAACCCACATTTACCGCATTCACAGCCATATGATATGCCACTGCGCCACAATGAATAAATGGCACTTTAATCGTAGCATGTCTGGTATTGATATAATCATTTTACAGTTTATTTTAAATATATATTAATATAACTGGAGAGGCCGGTCGTGGCGCAGAAGCACAAAGTGTGTCTGTAAAATCGACTGGTTGTGGATTTGATCCCCACTCGAGGAAGTGAAATATTTATTTACATTTCTATTTTCATTTCTTCGCTCTGGTGTGGAGGTAAAGCGCAGCGTTGAGTTCCGCCACGCAGCGCGCAATGCCTCCAGAATTCGACGGAAAGTGAGGAATGGATTGTCTTAACACTACCCTCTGCCCTGCTGTGTGAGGGATACAGCGTGAAGCTGATTTTTTTTAGATATTAATATTTTAGAAACATTTTCAAAAAATCGAAAAATATATTTTTTAAAAATGTTTCTAGAAATATTTTCAAATATATAAACTTCTACTAAAATACTTACTTTATGGTTTTAACTTGAGTTTTATATTTTTCAGCTTCACGCTGTATCCCGCACACAGCAAGGTAGGCAGAGGGAACTTAGTGTTAAGGCACTCCGTTCCCCACTTTCTGCCGAATTCTGGAGGCATTGCGTGTTGAGGGGCAGAACTCAACGCCGCGCTTAACCTCGACACCAGAGCGAAGAAATGGAAATATAAATTTAAGTAAATATTTCATCTCCTCGAGTGGGTATCGAACCCACAACCAGTCAGTTTTACAGTCACACTTCGTGCCGCTGCGCCACGACTGGCCTCGTATATTTTTAGTTTTGTAATTATAATTTTAATTACAAACAAACATTGTTAAATATCAATTGCTTAACGAAAATATTGAAACCTATAAGTTTGTCCATTTTTTTGCTGAACCAACTACAAAAACAAAGGATTACTAAAAAAACCAAAACCAGGGATTACTAAATACTAAAATAACCATAGAAAACATAAAGTTGAATTTTTAATTACCTCTCCTATTTAAAATCGGTTAAAAGAGGATAGACTACTAAGAAAATGATTACAAACATACTGTAATCTTAAAAGTCACAATATGCATACATCACACCGCTTTTATCTCCCAGTGATAATTAAAACGTGCAAGATTTATAATGTATATAAATTTTCCTCTCAATTTTATCCTTAAGTAATTATTTCTCCATTAATAGTTAATAGACTACTATCTATTATTAGGTATATTTGAAAAATAATGTTATTTTTTTTTATTTTTATAATTATTTTTTTATTTTATTAAATATATACACATACAATGCAAGAAAATTTTTGTATCAAAACTAATAAACGCTGAGGCCAGTCGTGGCGCAGGGCCACAAACGTGCGACCGTAAAATCGACAGGGAACCCACCAGGTTCGATTCTCAGTCGAGGTACTGAAATATTTCGTATTTTAATTTTCTCGCTCTCGCAAAGCGAGGCGTTGCTTGTGCCCCTTAACCCGCAATGCCTCCTGAATACGGCGAAAAGTAGGAAACGGAAGTATCTTGATGGATTGAGTGTCAGAGTGTCTTAACACAAGGTTTCCAGGTTTCCTCTGTCTACACTGCTGTGTGCGGGATACAGCATGCAGCTAAAAAAAATAAGCTTGGCCTTTAGTTAATTTTTTTATTCTACTTCGATTGAAAACAAGAGCCATTTGATAGTTTCGAAGGCTATTTTGTGACATTTTGAAGTATGTCAGTCAGTCTTCGTGTAACATCTTGTCGTGACGCCCAAAGTGGTGACTTCGTGATCCAAATTAATTAAAACAGAGACACAACTGAAGCAATCACGATCACTTTCAATAGCTTAGGATAGTATGGATGAGGCTTTTAATTAATTATCATTTATGAGATTCGTTGAGGGATAATATTTATTATATTTTACATATTATTTTTGTTTTATTATCCAATAGACAGTATATTTATGTAAAATTTATAAAAACAAGATTTTGAAAATACTACAATAAATTTTATAACCTAAAAATTAAAATATATAAATTAAATTTATTGTACATTTACAACAACATTTATCACAAGGTAAATATAAATTGTTATAAACACCTGTTAGTGTCACCATTAAAAAATTAAGTGCGCATCCATGTATTAGAGCATTTTTTTTTTAGTTCGAATCTCATAAAAATGTTTATATCAGACCACCGCTGTGCTGTATGAGGCTCCACACGCTAACCGTCACATTTCAAAATCCAATATGCTAATTAACATAAGTCTTTTTTGATTTGCGCTACGAGCTCTCAGAAACGAATGCAAATTCACGATGGACCTTTAATTACGTTCCAAACACGACCAGCCACGGCGTTAAGATGCAGTTTTAGGAATTGTTGATATTTACTCTGCGCATACGCATCGATTTAAATAAGTACCAAGTAAGAGGATTCATTTAAATAATTTTTCTTATCAATCATTACAACGTATTGGTAAGGTATAAATAAATAAAATAAATCAGCTTCACGCTGTATCCCGCACACAACAGGGTAGGCAGAGGGAATCTGGTGTTAAGACACTCCGTTCCCCACTTTCTACCGAATTCTGGAGGCATTGCGTGTTGAGTGGCAGAACTCAACGCCGCGATGATAAGATATACTTAGATACATTTATGAATATATTTACAGAATAAAATGATTAACTCTGAATAAACTATTAATAACGTATACAATGCTGACTTTAACCCTTCCACGAACTGCCTCCATAATGGCCCTTCCATCATTGACATTTCAAATGAATAAAACTCGAAGTTGTCACCGATCAACAATAGAAAACGACATTAATTTCTATCCATCATGTTGGACTAAAAGGGAAGTTCATTAAAGGATGCATTCCTCAAGTATTATTCTGTGTAAACTGGTAATAAAAATAATAACAAGGGCCACCCTGGCAAGTGCTATCAGCTCCATCTGTTGTCGCTGCGGACAAACTCGCCTAATGAACGATGATAAATCATATTCGAGAGTCAATGTGCGGACTCTGTTCTAAAGACTATAGCGGTATGCCCGTACTCCATTGCTGTTTCTCATATACATGGTGTTCAAATATATTTAAGTTATCGAGCAATGGTGTTTGCAATATATTTTCGTTTGGAGGCAGGTGATATGTTTACAGGTGAGTCGCCCCGTGTCCCTGCCCGCACACCATTGTGCTTACTAATGATTTTATGCAAATGCAGCCTCTTTAGATCGAAGTCTTAACGCGATCTCGAACCGTCAGGTACCAAGCTCATTATTAACAATTTGAAATATGACTTGGGAATTTTTAACAATGTACAGAGAAATAAATTAGTTTTTTATTGAGTGTCAAATGGAGGTATAAATTTATTTGAAGGTATACGTTTCTTCTTTTTTTTTTACAAATGTCGTATTGATTAAAATATGTAATTAGAAGATCGATAGTTTATCACTAGAGAATGGTATATATATCTATATTATAGGTATATTAGAAAGGTATATAGGGTATATATTATTGGATATTGTATTATATTTTGTAAATAAAATAAAAATAAATCAGCTTCACGCTGTATCCCGCACACAGCAGGGTAGGCAGAGGGAACCTAGAGTTAAAACACTCCGTTCCTCACTTTCTGCCGAATTCTAGAGGCATTGCGTTGAGTGGCAGAACTCAACACCGCGCTTTGCCTCGACACCAGAGCAAAGAAATGGAAATATAAATTTAAGTAAATATTTCATCTCCTAGAGTGGGGATCGAACCCACAACCAGTCGATTTACAGTCACACTTTATGCCCCTGCGCCACGACTGGCCTCTTGTATTTTGTGTACAATGAAAATATTAATAAATTTTGATTTGATTTGAATATGCTCAGTACATTATTGATCAAGTGAAATAAAATCGACAACGCGACAGTGCTGGGTCCGATTGCCTCGGGAAAATGAATTATTTTCATGGAAATAAATTATTAGCATATCAATCGTTGCGTTTATCGTTAAGGCCCTTGGAGAACAGAACAAAGCGCAGTGGAGAGTGGAGTGTCTTGACACTAATGTGTTTTTATTATTATGAAAAGTGGGAAAAAATCATTTTACTATACGCATTTAAACTTAAAGTGTTTAAAGATGTTCTTATTTATTTTTTCAGCTTCACGAATCTATTGTAAGACACTCCTTTCACCACTTTCTGCCGAATTCTGGAGGCATTGCGTGTTAAGTGGCAAAATTCAACGCCGCTCTTTATTTCATCTCAAGTGGGGATCGAACCCACAACCAGTCGGTTTTACAGTCACACTTTTATATATTTATATAAAATTTTCTTAATTTTATATAAATATATAAAAATTATCCATCACGTTGATCGTATTATTGCGAGAACATTTGACAAATGACAATCCTTAGTAAGCAGGTGGAAATACCGTTAGGTAAGTATTTTCACACCTCAATACTCAATCACGTTATTAAAAAAAATCATACAACAAGATATTGTATACACAGAAATTAAGGTTAAGTAGTGATTAGCAGCTTCCTTTGTTCCACAGTTTAGCGGAAGGACGGTATACGATGAATTAATGTACACGCGCGTCCATATTTCAAGTGGCACTTTGACTTGAGAAACGTTTGACTTTTTTTTTTATTTGTAATTTTTTTCTTTAGACTTGAGAAAGAATGGTAAATAATGATTGTTGTACTGCGAACTACTCAGTTGAGTGCAAAAATGCGGGTTTTTTAAACAAACTAAGAAATAAAGTGAGGAGAGACCAGTCATGCTTGCTTAAACCAATAGCAATGTTACCCTCACATTTGTGACACAAAATTATGCAAAGTATATAGATGTATATCAGTTGTATACTTTGTGAAGTGCTTTATTTAGCTCCATACTGTATATTAAGCTAAGGTAAGCTAGCATAAACAGAACCTACTTTTGAGATACTCTGTCCAATTCAAAATTGAAACAAGTATAGTAGTAGTATAAACATCCAGAGGCCAGTCGTGGCGCAGGAGCACAAAGTGTGACTGTAAAATCGACTGGTTGTGGGTTCGATCTCCACTCGAGGAGATGAAATATTTATTTACAATTACATTTCCATTTCTTCGCTCTGGTGTCGAGGTAAAGCGCAGCGTTGAGTTCCGCCACTCAACACGAAATGCCTCCAGAACCCGGCGGAAAGTGGGGAACGGAGTGTCTTAACACTAGGTTCCCTCTGCCTACCCTGCTGTGTGGGGGATACAGCGTGAAGCTGATTTTTTTTTAATAGTATAAAGATGTTTATAATTCACCATAATTAACACACCACACTGGCCATCATCTTGGCAGCGATGCCCTGAGAATGAAACCCACGACCGTCATGCTTACAGTCACACGCTATGCCGCTGTGCCATTACGACCTCTACAGATTGTTTGTTGTTGATTGTTTTGTTTAAAGTGTAAAAATAGAAATGAAAACTGTAATTTCTGTATACTAGCGTATACTCGTATTTTACCAAATTACCTAGCGTCCTTAGATAAGTAATAACTTCGGTCCGTGAGAAAGTTCAGAGGTCAAATTTAATGAGATGGGAAATTTGAGAGAAAAGTGACTCATACATTTAGTCATGCTAAGTTCATTGTATTTTATAAGCACTTTTTAATTTGATTCGTACGAGGTTCTCTATTTACTATAAATAAATATCCTAGCTCTTCGAGGGGTCGTCATGCTTTTTACGTGACCTTCCTCTAGTATCTTTGATACTGTGTTGTCGAAGATCAACCGAGGTCTCTCCCCTTTTTTAGCTGCAGCAGAGCAGCAGAGGGAACCTGGGAACCTAGAATTAACACAACAGTATTAATTCTGAGTTTTAAGAGAGAGTGTAAGTTCCTCATTTTTCGCTCAATTTTCCTCAAATCAATATTGCGGTAAACTCAACGTTAAAGTCATTTTTGAATTTAATTATTATTATTAGGTACAGGTTTTTTTTTGGGTTACAATAGTTATTTCTTATTTTATAGAATAGAACGTACATATTTAGCAATTTAAATAACATGATCTAAGAAAATACAGTGTTATCTTATTATCAGTAAATAATGGATCGTATTCATTACTGATCAATTATAAATGCATATATATGCAAATAAATACGGGCAAATGTAATATAGACTAGAAGTTTCTCAGAACGAGATATCGTTTCTTATGATCACGACATATTAATTGGCGTCACTACCAATACCACAAATAGTGTTGCAAACTCAAGTACAGTTCCGTTGCAAATAAATTGTAATTTCATGTAAATAATAAGAAATTGCGGCGTTGAGTTCTGCCACTTAACACGCAATGCCTCCAGAATTCGGCACAAAGTGGGGAACGGAGTGTCTTTCACTAGGTTCCCTCTGCCTACCCTGCTGTGTGCGGGTTACAGCGTGAAACTGATTTATTTAATAAATCTTACTTATATTGTATAAGTGGTGAAGTGGCACGGTGTTCGTCAGCAAAAGTGATGGTCGTGAAGTCGATTTCCACTCAGGATAATTTTAGTTTATTCTGCATATGAGACAACTTGTATATAAGAAGCGTGCCGCAACAAAAGGCAGTATTTTAGGCAAACCCAGACTATGTTCGTATATTTTTTAAATGTTGTAACTATTTATTTCAATTATCCAATTTAAAAAATGTAAGTATTTCACAGAGGTCAATATACTTGGGTCACAAATGCCAGGCGCTGCACTTTTTACCCTGCAGCTTGATGGTGCCGTGACGATCCAAGGAATATTAAGACATTTCTTCGTTTAAAATCATTCATTTCATGTTTATATTTACATATATACCTACATATACTATTATAGACATTGAAGTATTCATTTCTGAGATATCCACCATCCGTGGCAGCAGTAATTCTCTTTAATTCCTATAGTCGTGTCGGCGATATTGTATTTCGTTCTTTTGTAGGTACATGCTTATATTAATTAGTTCTGTTTTGGTTAGCGCCGTGACGTGCATTCCTGCCACCTTTGATTTATGACAGCGTGATTTCTTAAAGGTTAACTTCGCAACGTGCATTTACATACACTTCTATAGAATTTTATGTTCTAAGGACCGTTTTCTCGTATTGTTGTGGGATTGGAATGAAATTGTATGTGTTGAATTTTTTTTTTGCTTAGTCTTCAATTTTTTGTGATTAATCTTTAATGGTCTATTATGTTAGGTTGTTTGTTAGTCTACAACTTATAACTTTGAAGTTTAGGATCAGCCTCATTATTGGTTGACCAAAAAATTACAAAGTGAACGAGCAGAAGAAATCCCAATTAAATTTTTTTCACGCCCAAATCTACAGATAAATAGAAATTGTAAAATGTGTATTGTATTCCATATAGATAGATACTTCTATTGTTAAATTAGTTTTTTCTATTCAAGCAGATAATTAAACAAATCACATACAATAAAAATACGAACATACAACATTTGAATTACTTTTAATTATATCGCTATCACTAATAACGTTTGAGCAGGATATATATTTTTTATCATTTTCGAGGCAGCTTCTTATATAAATACGATAATGAAAAAAGGTATGCTCGGTACATGTTAAAGGCATGTCAATAGACCGCATTAGTCAGACCAAACAAAGATTCACAATCCCAAATCTTTTAATTGGCCTTAAGTATGACGACAGACAGTGACTTGCCTAATCTGTCTCGTAATGAGAAATGTATAGAGCTTTTACAACTATTAAGTTTTTGTGAATATATTATAAATAGATAGATATTAATGTGTAAATATATTATATATAAATATATTATATATTGAATTGTAATCAACAGATTTGTGGCATAATATATAAAGGAATTTGGAAACTTTTATATTTTGTGTTTTTTAATTAATTCTTTAATTTTTTAAGTAATATTTTTAAAATTTTTCATTAAGGATTAAGAAATATTTTTTAAAAACATATAAAAAATGAGTAACGTGTGGCATAGTGATTAGAATCTGGGATGATTTCCAATAGAGATAGTTAGAGTCCTGCTACATTAAAATTGCCCCTGAGTTGAGATCAAACTTACATTACATTTACAGTCAGACGACATGATATTTTAAATTTTACAATGTGGTAAATAACAATTGTTTTGATGTTATAAAGAATCCTGGAGCCATTGCGATTTGAGTGGCGGAACTCAACGCCATAGGGTGGAAATGAAAATGTGTAATATTTAATTTCCTCAAAAAGGAATCGAACTCACAACCTGTCACGCTTACAGTCATACGATACAACTGGCCTCATATTTAATGTAACAAATGTTAATAGTTTCACACCACTCTCAGTAATTCCAAATAGATTCCATTCTAATCTGTCACGTCTAGGAGGTCGGCCGGTGTAAAGTTCATCAATGCTGAATTCAATTATCGATTACACCATTGTGTTTCGCTCTTTCGATTTATATTTAAATATCAGACGTTTACGAGAAATGTATTGTGAAATAAGATAACTATATAATTGTATTTAATGAAATAGACCCCCCGTCTCGTTCGAGCGAAACGTTTTTAGTTATGGTCTAAGTTAGACCAGAGTGATTATGAAAAACTTAAGTAAACGATAGTGTTAATTAATTTCCTCCTGGTATATAATACGCGTACAAAAAATGTTTGTTAACTTTAACTTATAACATAATATTTTAAGTACGTCTGAAATGACTTTTATGTAAAAAACAATAAAAAATAAGCTTTTATCGTGTATTAAAAATTAACAAGTGCTATAGAATGTCTTCGGAGCTAAAAATTATATAGGTATAAATACTTATTTACTTATATAGGTATGCCAAACTCGATTCTATAATCGACTTCTACTCGACAGGTTCTTTCTCCATCACTAGAGCAATTCGATTATGCTGTATTATAGTATTTCATTTCATGAGGATACAATTATTATAAGTGAACTTAATTCATTTTCTTAGATTTTATTCCTTAGTAATAAAGGTACACGATTACAAATCGACCTAATAAAAGCGTTTTAAAATTCTAAAATAGTCATTGCCCAGGTGAGTGGAGCTACAATGGATAGAGAGCTAGGTCTTTTCAAATTAATATTATATTATGAGACATTGTTTTATAATATCAATCTACTAATTTTACTTTGCTATTACTCACAGGCAACTCATAGACAAGTCTACTGGAGATAAAAACTAGTCATTTAGCATAGGTAGGAGATGTAGGGGAAGCACTGAGAGAAGGATAACGGCAAAAGACCAGATTTTACATCTTAAAGGAGGCCAGACGTGTGCAGTGGTACTAAGTGTGACTGTAAAAAGGACTGGTTGTGGGTTCGATCCCCACTCGAGGAGATGAAATATTTAGTTAAATTTATATTTTCATTTCTTCGCTCTGGTCGAGGGAAAAGCGTGAAGCATTGAGTTCTGCCACTCAACACGCAATGCCTCCAGATTCGGTAGAAAGTGAGGAACGGAGTGTCTTATGACACTAGGTTCCCTCTGCCTACCCTGCTGTGTGCGGGATACAGCGTGAAGCTGAAAAAAAANTACTTAAATTTATATTTCCATTTCTTCGCTCTGGTGTCGAGGTTAAGCGCGGCGTTGAGTTCTGCCCCTCAACACGCAATGCCTCCAGAATTCGGCAGAAAGTGGGGAACGGAGTGTCTTAACACAAGGTTCCCTCTGCCTACCCTGCTGTGTGCGGGATACAGCGTGAAGCTGATGTATTTATTTTTTTTTACAAAAAATGTTTGTTAACTTTAACTTATAACATAAGCACTTTTGATATTATTTTAAGTACGTCTGAAATGGCTTTTATGTAAAAAACAATAAAAAATACGCTTTTATCGTGTATTAAAAATTAACAAGTGCTATAGAATGTCTTCGGAGCTAAAAATTATATAGGTATGCCAAACTCGATTCTATAATCGACTTCTACTCGACAGGTTCTTTCTCCATCACTAGAGCAACTCGATTATGCTGTATTATTGTATTTCATTTCATGAAGATACAATTATTATAAGTGAACTTAATTCATTTTCTTAGATTTTATTCCTTAGTAATAAAGGTACACGATTACAAATCGACCTAATAAAAGCGTTTTAAAATTCTAAAATAGTCATTGCCTAGTGAAAAAGTAAAATAGTCATTGAGTGGAGCTACAATGGATAGAGAGCTAGGTCTTTTCAAATTTATATTATATTATAAGACATTGTTTTATAATATCAATCTAGTAATTATACTTTGCTATTACTCACAAGCAACTCATAGACAAGTCTACTGGAGATAAAAACTAGTCATTTAGCATAGGTAGGAGGTGTAGGGGAAGCACTGAGAGAAGGATAACGGGAAAAGACCAGATTTTTCATTTTACATCTTAAAGGAGCCCAGACGTGGTGCAGTGGTACAAAGTGTGACTGTAAAAAGGACTGGTTGTGGGTTCGATCCCCATTCAAGGAGATGAAATATTTACTTAAATTTGTATTTCCATTTCTTCGCTCTGGTCGAGGTTAAGCGCGGCGTTGAGTTCTGCCACTAAACACGCAATGCCTCCAGATTCGGTAGAAAGTGACGAACGGAGTGTCTTATGACACTAGGTTCCCTCTGCCTACCCTGCTGTGTGCGGGATACAGCGTGAAGCTGAAAAAAAAAACATCTTAAAGCATACACAAACAGAGTTTTGTTGCTCACAGCAACGACTAGCTATAATTAAAATACTAATCAAAACAAAACGATTTTTTAAGCAAACTAACTTAATTAGATAACCATGTCGTACGAACCGAAGTATATCGTACAAGAAACCAGATTTCTAGGTGGTCTGCGTGCAATCGTAATCTGTCATCCGAACTGTCAAATTACTAACAGAAGAGCGAACGCTCAGCTACTGTACGTGTACGTGTTATAGATAAAACTGAGCATAGATTAATAAAATAATATAAATCCATTTGTTGTATATTGAAAGTGATCGTTATTGGACGGGACTTTATTTATTACTAGTGATCAACCCACGGCTTCGTCCGCTTAAACTTATTGCTAAATTGTAGATGAATTATATATATTTTTTTATTTTATGTCATTTTAATGTGTATAGCTATATTATTGTTCAACTTTATTTAAGTTCGTTGAGTAGTTTTTTTGTGAAATTGGAACCAAAATCTATCACCACACCTATTCACATTATAATATAATATTTACTAGTTCACATTATATTATTATAATATTAGTGGGATATAAAATAAAAAATAAATCAGCTTCACACTGTATTCCGCACAAAGCAGGGTAGGCAGAGAGAACCTAGAGTTCAGACATGGCATTCCCCACTTCCTGCCGAGTTCTAGAGGCATTGCGTATTGAGTCGCGTGACACCAGAGCGAAGAAATGAAGATATAAATGTAAATAAATATTTCGGTTCCCCGAATGGGGATCGAACCCACAACCAGTTGATTGAATAATCACATTAGGATATATAATTTATAAATTTTCAACTTAGTAGAGCACAGTACATCGCCAATGTCACGTTGCCAAAACATTTATCTTCTTAAATTTGATAATGAAATCCACCAGTCAACATGTCATTTCTCGATAATTGGATGGAAAGCAGGGTAGGTACCGTGTGTGACACTTGGTCTCTTCCTACCCTGCTATGTGGAAAAAAATGAATAAAATAAAAATGTTGGTTTAATTATCAGCTTCATATAAGCAAATGCCAATAAGATTTAAAGGTGGGGCTGATAAAATTGAAATTTAAATATTAAACTTTATTAATTCAAATAATAATCACAGTACCAAAATCAAGAAAATAATATAATATAACAGAAAGGTAAGTAGGTCGTTTAGTGATGGAGGCTATTCCTGAGAATTCATTCATTTACTGTATAGAAGTAGCTCGTCATCTCGAGCACCAATGCATATCAGAACATCTCTTCTTCTTGGTTGTTTCATTTCTGATAAAAATATGAAAAACATTATATTTTTGATATTCTATCAATTTGTATTTTTTATAAATTAAACAATAATAAATATTAAAATAATATTTAGTTACAAAAATATTTCAAAGCTTAATACATATATCAAATTCGTGATCGATATGTTAATTTCGCGGAAAGCAAACCTACGTAATATATATTTTTATTATCTACTCAGTAAAATAAAAATAACATTTTATATTGGTTTTACAAAGACTTTTATAAAGTTCTCACAACTTCTTTACATTTATTTTATTCTTTGATGATACACAAAATAAAACAATATAGGCGTACTCGTACCAAGATACTCGATTGGTCTAATTTTATTTTTTGTATGGAATTTTAATTAATTTTCGCTGTCAACTGTGGTCAAACAAAACGTGGGGAATGATTAATTCGGGTCCAAACCGGTTGTTCCCATATCTTCGATATGTAGGTGCACAGCATATGTCAAATCCTACTGTTATCTTGATATTTTGAATAAAGACTTTGAATTATATGAATTATATGTATTATACTTTTATTAGAAAAAATGTTTAAATATTTTATTTGGCGAAAAAAATACTCGATCAAGATGCCTTAATTAACAAATGCAAAATATGAAATGAAAAGTCTCGAAAAATAGAAGTAAATAGATTTAACTGTACACTAGTACATTATCTTGATAAATAAGAAAATTTTCAAATATATTTTTTGTCGTTCGTCTAATTTTTATACTTAAAATAAATTTAATTCAAGACACTTTTATTTTTTTATTTTTTAACAATTACATTCAAAGGCAACGCAAAATCGAGATATAATCAGTATGGGCAAAAATAAGTTAGTGTTAAGACATTATGTTCTACATACAGGAACACGAAAACAGTTTACTTCACCAAGTGAGAATCAAACACACAACCAGTTTAGTTTATGGATAACCAGTTCAGTAGGTAGTGGGTTCAATTCCCACTCGAGGAAATCAAATATTTAATATTTTCATTTCGACGCTCTGGTAACGAGGCAAAGCGCTGCGTTAAGTTCAGCCATTCGACATACATACATGCCCGCTGAATTCAGCGAAAACGTGGAACAGAGTATCTTAATACCAAGTTCCCAGTTTCCCAGTTTCCCTCTGCCTACCTTGCTATGTGGAGAATACAGTGTAAAACTATAAAAAAAATGCATTCTAAGCTAAGGCAACCGAGGTTAATCGCTAGTATTCTTGACCCGCTTTTAATTTTATATTATAAAATAATTATTACTTAAGTGGAATGTCGTGACTATATTACTCATGTTCTTGGGAATCCCTAGATTTCTTTTAGCACAATTAGTATTGGAAATATTATATTATATCCTTTATTATGCCTATACTATGTTGTGCCCAGACTTTACTTTAGTTTAGTTTAAATTATGATACTACACTAAATTTCATTTTTAAGGCTGTACATATTATAGGTTAAATATGAACGAATAGATTTGGATTTTGGCCAGTTGTGGCGCAGGGGGACAAAGTGTGACTGTAAATTGACTGGTTTTGGGTTCGATCCCCACTCGAAAAGATGAAATATTTACTTAAATTTATATTTCCATTCTTCGCTCTGGTGTCGAGGCAAAGCGAGGCGTTGAGTTCTGCCCCTCAACACGCAATGCCTCCAGAATTCGGCGGAAATTGGGGAACGGATTGTCTTAACACTAGGTTCCCTCTGCCTACCCTGCTGTGTGCGGGTAACAGCGTGAAGCTGACAAAAAAAATTAAGATTTTTAGTAATGCAATTTGTAAGATCGCATATTATTTTATTTCTAATTTACAGACATCCAAACAGGCTGACATATATTAAAAATACTTAATTACTTACTTTTAATTTAATTTCATATAGTCATGTAATATTTTTGTGTCATTTGTTTTAGTTTTTCTTTTTTGTTTATAAACAATATTGTATTGTATTATACCCAAGTTTACAATATACGAGTATGTAGTTAAGTTACAGAAGAAAATATTTAAATATAGTTCTACAAGTATAGTTCTATATAGTTTCTGTCTCCGATTTTATTGGAAAAAGTGGAATATACTTAGGTGTAATGGTTTGTAAAATGTGAGAATATTAGGAAATAGTATTTTTTTTCCTCAATTTTCGTTATTTTTTTTAATTAAAAATATCATGTAACAAATAAAATATATATTTTTGAACTTCACTCTGTATCCCGCACTCAGAACAGATGAAGCATAGGAACCTGGGAACCTAATGTTAAGACAATCTGTTCCCTTTCAGACACTTACATTCCCCCCTTTCCACCGAATTCTCGAGGCATTGCGTGTTGAGTGGCTTAAGCCATCGTAGTGCAGTGGAAAAGCAGTTTACAATCTCTATGATATAATTGAGGCTTTGAACCTCACTCGAGGATTCATTTTGTAGCACACTAACAAAAAACGTATTCG
This sequence comes from Heliconius hermathena, assembly GCA_013403705.1. Classification (NCBI taxonomy): domain Eukaryota; kingdom Metazoa; phylum Arthropoda; class Insecta; order Lepidoptera; family Nymphalidae; genus Heliconius; species Heliconius hermathena. The sequence continues at coordinate 283,082 of JAAIXJ010000175.1, read as the reverse complement.
GCGTTAAACTCCACAAGACAACAGTCAATATCCCAATACTTATTTCTTAAGTTCAAAATATATAACGATATAAAAACTCCAATATTTTCTCTTACGATTTGCTTTACATGTACTCAATGACGGGCCATTAGCCCCAGTCTCTTCGTGCATTATTACGCTTATTAGCAGATGAATGCGGTGCGAATGTTCTAAATTAATCATTATACTTCGATTGATCACTTAAATATGCTTACGATAAGTATATTGAGAATGTGGTTTCTTTTTGTTTCTCCACATTTATACTTTTTTTATGAACTATGTTCATATATTTTAATTATGGCTGAATCTTATGTGGTAGTTTTGAATTCAAATTCCGGAAATTCTCGGAATATTTATATAAGTAACTTACTAAGACGATCGTGGCGCAGAGGCACAAAGTGTGACTGTAAAATCGACTGGTCGTGGGTTCGAACCCTACTCAACGAAGTGAAATATTTATTTACATTTATATTTTTATTTCATTGCTCTGGTTTCGAGGGAAAACGTGGCGCTGAGTTCCGCCAGTCAACACGCAATGCCTCCAGATCTCGGCGGAAAATGGGGAACGGAGTTAACTTAACACTAGGTTCCTTCTACCTACCTTGCTTTGTGTGGGATATAGCGTGAAGCTGAAAATAAATGTATTACTTCAAGCCTTGGTCAAGGAAAAACAAATTCTACTCGTACTACCCAGCATTTAATATTTCTAAGTCGACAAGTAGCAGAGAATTAAATCACTTCACTAGCTCTGCCTAATAATTATTTAGATATAAAAATATATATAAATATCGTAACATAATGCAAATATGCTGTGTCGTTCTCATTAAGACATTTCCGTTCCTCACTTTAACCGAATTCTGGAAGCATTGCTAGTTGAGAAACGGAGCTCAATACCGTGCTTTGTCTCGTATTTGGCAATTCAACCCACAAACTGTCACATTGAATTTTGCCACTCAATACACAACATTAGAAAATTGGACGGTGTGTATTTATCGGAGTGTCTTAACTCTTAGCTCCCTCTGCCGACCCTGCCTTAAGCTGGATAAAACGTGAAGCTAAAAAAAAAGGAACAATGCAACATTCTATCTAATCAATAGAAAGCAAACATAAAGAGCATTCAATGGTAAGGTCAAGAGAATCTGCACAATCATAAGAGCATTGATTTTAAATCATTACTCATCTTCAAATAATAGTTTGCACCCCATAGCTCGCAATGGTTTTAAATGTTATAAACGGATTGGATCCGACGAGGTATAGTACGGGTATAATAAATGTTATATATTTATATATTTCATATCGTGTTTTTTGTGGAGGCCAGTCGTGGCGCAAAGGCACAAAGTGTGACTGTAAAATCGACTGGTTGTGGGTTCGATCCCATTAGAAGAGATGAAATATTTATAAAAAAAATATTTCCATTTCTTCGCTCTAGTGCCGAGATAAAGCGCGGCGTTGAGTTCCGCCACTCAACATGCAATACCTCTAGAATTCGACGGAAAGTGGGGAACGGAGTGTCTTGACATTAGGTTCACTCTGCCTACACCGCAGTGTACAACGGGGTGAACCAAATTTAATTTGTTTTTTTGCAGTGGCACAAGCTTATGACTGTATCTGTATGATTGAGTTTTTCGTATTAAATACAAGACTAATTTTTAATATAATATATGTGGTAGATTCTTAATTTATACATATAATATAAATGTAACCGATCGCAGTGTGTATATTAAAGATGTAGAAAATATCTTATCAATATAATAAAAAATAGTTAATATTCCCGTGCAGAAGAAGACACGGGCAAAATAAGGTAAAAAAACATGAGAGAAACCTGAACAAAACACAATAATTGAAACGAGAACCAAATTAAAAGTTAAATAACATAATAAATTACTATAATATTATTAAAATCAATATATCAAATATATTAACTAACATTACACACAAAACACAACAAAACCAAAACCCTAACAATTGGATGTCCAACTCGTTTTCACATACCAATACTCGTCGATCCCACCACAAGTTCACAGCAAGACGCAATTCCATCGACACTTTCATTAATTATTCCAAGTTAGATAAGACACTGCATTCTTAATGACCATCGGACGGAGGCCATTGCTCATCGGTGTGACTGTGCTTGCTTTTATTCTGTCGGGGCGTCATTAAGCTTTGTATACATCGAAACGCATTCCTCGAGCTCACTCTTAATGCTGGACCATTATGGAATGCAATTTTGAAATGGTTTTCTTTTCTTTTTAATGTTTATCAATACTTTTGTTATTTTTTATTCTTACAATATATACCTATTATCGTTTTTTATACATAGCAGGGTAGGGAACCTAGTGTTAAGACACTTCGTTCTCCACTTACCGCCGAGTTCTGCGTGTTAAGTGGCGGAAGTCAACGCCGCGTTTTGCCTCGACACCAAAGCGAAGAAATGAAAATATAAACATTTCATTTCCTCGAGTGGGATCGAACCCACAACCAGTCGATTTTACAGTCACACTTTGTACCCCAGCGCCACGACTGGCCTCTTAAGATAGGTGGAGAAATTCTCATTCTCAAATTTTCACCTATTTAGGGCGATAAAAGCTGTGAAATATATTTTTTAATCATTACTTATTAAGGATAAAAAATATATTTCACAGCTTGTGCAGCTAGACACAATTATATACAAGTAAATCTTTATATCAATGTATCAATCACAACAGGAAAATTGTTCATATCGAATATTTGTTACAATTCTTTCAATTTAAACTTAATTCCAAATCTCTTTGATAAATAAATAAATTTTATAAAGCGTCCGATAATAAACGTATACAATATATTTTTTTTACTGCGACAGAATTGAAATTCGTACTTCCTCAATAAAAAGTATAACAGGTAGGTACTATGTAAGTATGTATTTCTCGAATTCAGGCGGACAGAGGAGACTGAAGTATTTTCTTACTACATTCTCTCTGGCTACCTTAATTGCAATCTGATTATTTAAATCTGTATTCCCATAGACTCCCACAATTGTTTTTCTTTAGTTTAGCTTCACGCATTAACTTTTTTGAAAATAATGTAATCGAATGTATTAAAACTATATTATAGTTATTCATAGACACAAAAAGCTATATATATTATAGGTATTCATAGACACAAAAAGCTATTTAGATTTATAGGATATTGTATAAAATTCATATTTAGTAATGAAGTCGATTTGCTGGAAATAGAATTTTATTATTAGGAAAGTAAAATGATGGTAGTGGTAATGTACATTAACATACATAATATTTTATGTCACCGACTTAACGATAAAAGAACTTATAATTATTTCAAAAGATTTTAAAAACAAAATCCTATTAATACTAACCGAAGCTAATAATTTCGAAGAAACTAAGCTTCCTAATATCCGCACAGTTTTCGACATGAGCATCATAGATATGTCGTTTTAGAGACGGAACGCGAAAAGCACAGAAAATAAACCTAATTCACTCCTCCGAGTGGGAATCGAACCCTTAACCATCGCGTTTATATTCGTACGCTGTGCCGCTGAGTCACGACAGCCTTAAGCCTTTTTAAGAATGAGAGTATATCTTTCTTCAACTGTTAAAGCCTTTCAAGGTAACTCTTTAAATAAAGGTTAAACAACAAAAAATATTAAAGACTTTCAAACACAGGTAGGGACCTATACTTCTTCGGGAGCTTGAAATCTGATGAAAAAAAAATATTTCCAGAACGTTCATTTGATAAAATTCCTTGTTACTTGCTACTTTTTACTTTTTAAAACAAATAAAAGTATATTTACAGCTTAAACAAGGAAGCGGAGTGTCCTAACTCTAGATTCCCTCTGCCTACCCAGTACCCTATTATGTGCGGCATACAGCGTGAAGCTGATTTGATCTGATTTGATTATACAATTAACTGAAACCATTCGTGGCGCAGGAGCACAAGCGTATGATTGTAAACACGACAGGTTGAAGGTTCGATTCCCACTCAAGGAAACCAAATATTTAATATTTTCATTTCTTCGCTTGGTGTCGAGGCAAAGCAAGACGACGAGTTTCACCAATGAACACGCAATACCCCAGAATTTGACGTAAAGTGGGGAGCGGAGTGTCTTAACACTAGGCACCCTCTGCCTACTCAAATACAAATGAAATACAGAACTAATCATAAACGAATACCGCGACCACGCACACTGAATCACACCAACATTCCAAACATTCAAGTAAAACCTCAACCCATCCTTCGCACCTCTTGTTTCTCGCCGTGGCCTCCTCCATTTATCACCATTTGAATAAATTCAATATGTACATTGAATCGCGAGTAATTAATGATTTTATTCGTTTAGCACTTAGAACGCTGTAAGGGCGTCGTGTCCAAACATCAGTTCTTCTTATCATTTCAATGGACGAAACAGGGACGGAGCATACGGGCAGGACACCCGCTGGCTTAGATCATTAATATTGATTTGTGGTCAATCAGAGCTCGAGGATTTCACTTTTATTTATTCTTTTTTGCTCCAAGTCCTCATTTCCAATGGTTTTAAGGAGCTGTCATCTTTATTAGGGTCTATTATACTTTTTCGTTCAACGACATCTCTCACGTTCTGTGATTTGGAAGAGTATCTTCCATTTGAGCATATGATATGTTATGATCAAATTTTTTTATTATAATAACCAAAATACGAACTTTATGTATCTTTTTCATTCACTAAATATTGAATTTGGTGTATTAGTTTTTTATTGGCGTGGTATGATATTTTTGCTTGTTTGTAAATTTTTGGTCACGACGACTCTTTTGAATATTGTGTGTAATGTTAAAATTAGCATAATCTTTTATTGTAGGATTTTGATATAAGATTTTCTTATAGATTTTTCTACAATCATGTAAGTAAAATATATAAGTTATTGAACGCCTAAAATTTAATTATGTTATTTAATTATACGTTGAGTGGCGGAATTCAACGCCGCGGCTTGCTTCAACACCAGAGCGACGAATTTAAAAAATATAAATTTAAATAAATAATACATCATCATTGCTCGAGTAGGAATCGAACCAGTCGCGTTTTCCCACTGCGTAACGGCTGGCCTCAATTGAAATTCGTTTCCCGTAAAAAAGAAAAGACACTAGACTTAGGTAATATATTAGTTCTTTGAAATTAGGTTCATTTTATTTCCTTTTCACGTTCAGTTACTAAGACAATATATCAATGATGTCCATGTTGACAATTTTGCGGATAGTAGGAAGCGGAATTTCTAAATACAAGGTTCCCTCTGCCTACTCATACAGAAAAAAAACGTGAAGTTACTTACAATAAAATAGTTTGTGGATTAAATTGGTGCTTGCTACTTGTTGTCTTTAATTTAAAATCATTCAATTGGTAGATGCTTTAATATTAAGGAATTGACATTTAAAGGCTATTTCTATACTGGTTTCTTTATCCTGCGGTATGAGGTAAGTAATCACTTTAAGTAAGTAGTGTTAAGTCACTCCGTTTCTCACTTTCCACCGTAATTTGAAAAAGCACTGCATGGGCTTTTACGTTGGTGCCAGAGCGAAGAAATGAAAATATTAATAAATAATAATTCATGTTCCCGAATTGGGATGGAACCCACAAGCGTCGCGTTACAGTCACTTGGGAACCTGCGCCACGACGGTGACGGAATTAAATAATAATATTAAGTAACAAACTTTAATAATAATATACATCTTAAGAGGTTATCACTTAGCTGTTGAACCAAGAACCAGATGCAGAATACTGTTTTACTTACGACGGTGCATATTGTAAGGCTCCTCTCTCTAGAGCCCTAGCCACCGATGGCTTGGATTCCTCTCCCACCCTCGGAAGAGCGTTTTTTATATTTTAAATGTATTTTATATAACGATTTATATTCAAAAATGTAAAATTTATTTCTCTTATGTAATTAAAATATATATAGTATAATAAAATTAATAATAATAGTAAAACTTTACTTCAATAATAATAATAGTAATATGTACGAAATCCGGTAATTTCCCTCCACACCTCGACAACCCTACTTAGAGGACACCACAAATCACGATAAGTTCGCGATGTGACAAACACAAAAACCATAAAATTAAATAAATGCCCTTTCACCACTCCTGGGAAGTATAAGATGGTTTTAAGAGCTTAAAGGTGGACATATGCTTGTATTTTTGTTATTTATTCATATATTTTATCTTGTAAATTAACAATGTATGAATTATAAGGAAAAAAATACTAATTAAATCCTTTTGTATGAATTTGATGTGGGTTCATTTTAGATTTTAGAGTTTTTTCTTATTTTAGTATAAAATTATATACTTACTTTATGAGGAAACTTATGTGTAATGGCACAAACATATTTGAAACATCATAACAAATATTATTTTTTTTTGGTTTACGCTACATCCTGCAAATTATAGCGTAAGCACGGAGAACCTAGTGTTAAGCCACTCCGTTCTGATTAAAATACTTCCGTTCCCCACTTTTCACCCAATTCTAGAGGCATTGCGAAGCTCGACGCTACGCTTTTTTTCAACGAAAATATTAAATATTCATTCATTCATTTCCTTGAGTGGGAATCAAACCCACAATATCTCGCGTTTACCGTCTCTGGCCTCTTTATTATTCTCGACCTTATTATATCTGTACAGAGAGATGAATGCCACCTCAGTCTACCACCACATGTGACCATGGACTAATAGTAAAGTGTTCGAAAGTCACTCGAAAGTCAAGAAGTCGAGTTTCCAAAAATGTACAGATTTACGCTGTATTCCGCACACAGCAGGGTAGGGAGAGGAAATCTATTGTTAAGACACTCCGTTCCCCACTTTCCGCCGAGTTTTGGAGGCATTGCGTGTTGAGTGGCGGAACTCAACGCCGCGCTTTGCCTCGACACCAGAGCGAAGAAATGAACATATAAATGTAAATAAATATTTCATTTCCTCGAGTGGGGATCGAACCCACAACTAGTCGATTTTACAGTCACACTTTGTGCTCCTGCGCTGTGTATTTGTGAATATATCAGATAACTATATAAAACTTAGGATTGTATTTTCGTATTTTTATCCTTATAACTGTTGTACAACAGCCTATTTTATTTCAATTCTTATTTTAAGAAATAAAAGGTACTGTCTGTGTGGTTCTTACAAAATAGATAAGGTATCCTCTTTTAATATCTATTAATTCTAGTCAATCATACGTCTTTTATAATAGCAAGTTATTATAATTATAATTGTGTTTAATCTCTGAAAGAGATAGCTATTTAGTCATAATACTGCCGTTTCTAGTTATGTTTTTATTTATTTAATGTATCGGTAATGGTATCTAATGTTATATAATTTAATAAAAAATAAAATAAAGAATAATATTAATAATAAACTATAAGTAAATAACTATATAATATTAATAATAAAATATAAATATAACTATATAATTGAGGCCGGTCGTGGCGCAGCGGCACGAGGTGTGACTGCAAAACCGACTGGTTGTGGGTTCGATCCCCACTCGAGGAGATGAAATATTTACTTAAATTTATATTTCCATTTCTTCGCTCTGGTGTCGAGGTTAAGCGCGGCGTTGAGTTCTGCCACTCAACACGCAATGCCTCCAGAATTCGGCAGAAAGTGGGGAACGGAGTGTCTTAACACTAGGTTCCCTCTGCCTACCCTGCTGTGTGCGGGATACAGCGTGAAGCTAATTTTAACTAAAATATAAATATTTTTGTCTTTTCTAGTTAAATATTAGCAAAAATATAAATTATAACGTATATACAGCGGCACTTACACCAATATAATTACTAGGAGTTGTATTGAATATATTCTAGTAAATAGATTAATTACATTCTTTGAATATAAACTGGTTTTGTAAATATTTTTATATTATATTATTATCATAATAAAGCACCTTATCGGAAAATTAATATAAAAGTTATAAGAACCAACGGTTAACTTATAAATGGAAAAAGTATTGGCAGTCGAGTTCATTCATTAAAACTGAAAAGTTTGGCAACTTCAGGGAAAATGTAACTTATTTAACAAGAAAAGTATGAAGATGTTTTATCTTATGAGAAATAAATTTTTACAGTTTATACGAGCGGAATACAAAATACTGATATGAGGAAGAAATCTGTCTGACTAGCGCCATCTAGTGATGGGTAGCTCTAATGGTTCTAATTTATTCTATTTATTTGCATTGTAAAATTATATACAATTAATATAATTATAATATAACTTAAATTAAAATGATATTATTTTCTTCTTTTTTTATTTATGTATGCCTTTTTAATCTCTAAAACTATCCATTGGGTACTCTACATCAATCATAAAAACGATAATGCTTATATTATTGCTAAAATCATCAAAATGTTTTTTATATACTTTCATGTATAATAAGTGTAAACTGCCTTTTCTAGTACAAAAAAATAGTATTTCACGACTTATTAGAATGAACTAATGATAGAACACACTAATTTGATAGAGCGGTGTGCCAAACCCTATTGTTATCAAGAACCTATCAGGCTGGGCGGGTTCCGATACGATAGCTTCTCTAATTAATCAGCCATTCCTTCACATTAAACTTTTATGACCTTAGCGAGTATCATTAGCAAATGGCGTTTAGTTAAGCATGGGTTAAAAGCTTTTTTTATATATAATATATATATTAGATTATAATTTTGTGATTGTTAATTTAATTTTACGGCGTTCTGTTCCGCCACTCAACACGCAACGGATCGGAGGAAGCTTGATATTAAGACACATACCAGGCCTCTTTCCCCGATTTTTTAAAAAGCAAGGGAAAAATAAAATGAAATGTCATTATTTTCTATCTTTTATAGTATGGAGTATTGATAGACGAAAAAAAAACCTATAATAATATGTAAACATAAACAACATCACGTTCTTAATTTCATTATTTTACAACAAAAAAAATAACAACAAAATATAATAAACACAAGGATAAAACCTCGAAATATACATATTCAAATAGTCTAGGCACGAATTTGATAACGCATCAAACAACAAAGATTTCCCTTCCCGATAGCAACTTCCTTCCTTTGTTGGGAGTCCCCGAAAAGATTTCCTGCACTACGAAGACACAGTATTGCTTTTCGCGTTTCTAACTCGCGTGCTCGACGCGTTTTTACGTATCCACATTCGCATTACACCTAGTACTATGTTCCAGATGAGAATATCTGACTGTGTGTGACGTATATATGCGCCTTAACGATACCAATATACCTTGCACCTTAAAACCTCCCGAGCTCCTATGCAAACTGCGAAGGAGTACCCGATGACGTATATAAGCGGAGGGCTCTCCCTCGATTGGTGATTTGCGACGTAGGCCCCGAATGTGTGTGCGTGTGTGTTGGTATGCTAGTCGCCTCTGGCGCGAGAGGGGGTCGCCTGCCCAAGAGGATGGGGGCATAAAGGAAAACCATTTACATTTGAGCGATTCGTCCAATTTAAAATTCCTACAAGATAGCTTAGACACGGGTGCCATTCTTTGGAGAGGCTAGCATCATGCAAGGGACGTCCTTGTTATTTATTCAAGTTGTTTCTAGTTTATTTTAACTTTTAATGATTTTGAAGTTAAATTTTAACGAAGCAATTCCAGAATAAGCTTTTATATCATTAAATGCAAATGGGATACCATCAAGATTATCAGTTAAAAAATGACGTTACATCAAATGTAGTTTGGTTCTGAATATGAATCTAGGGTAGGGTATCGGCCGGGGAAGCGTTCCATCAAAACGTCATAGGTCGCTCTCAGGACAAATTTGCCGGCTTGCCCACGTCCCGCGTTTTACGAGCCACGCCGACGAAGATTCAGCACCCTGGGGACACATTCGGCCTCCAAAAAGTTTACCCGTTACAAATTTGTTTTTTTTTCTGCTGCCTTATCTGCGGCCCGCGCTTTTTTTTGACAAACCTAATTCCGTATTCAAAAATATATATTTCCAAGTATTGTGCTTGTACGGGAGCGATCGTTTTATGGCTGTACCATATAACGGTTTAAAAGTTAACCACTTTTGCCGCGCGGTCCCGTTTCTGTTTTAGTTCGAGTGTTTCTTTATATTTAGGTATATATATATACACCAATTATTATAGTTGTTTGATAACTTTTTATACTTAATGCCTTTACGATTTATATGGTTATGGACTGTTCAAGTTTTGTAATTTATGATGAGAATCATTTTATTGCATTAAATTTCTTTGCGCTCATTCCGTGTCGACTCTTGACTCTTAAATGTCAATAGCAGATATAAAAGTGAAGTTTCAGAGCCGTGCCGCAGGGGTTCAAAGTGTGACTGTAAACACGATGGGTTGTGGGTTCGATTTTCACTCGAGGAAATGAAATATTTAATATTTTCATATTAAATATTATATAGAGGCCAGTCGTAGCGCAGGGGCACAATGTGTGACTGTAAAACCGACTGGTTGTGTGTTCGATTATATTTACTTAAATTTATATTTCCATTTCTTCACTCTGGTGTCGACAAGCGCGGCGTTGAGTTCTGCCATTCAACACGCAATGCCTCCAGAATTCGGCAGAAAGTGGTGAACGGAGTGACGCAACACTAGGCCTCTGCCAACCCTACAGTGTGCGGGATACAGCGTGAAGCTAATTTATTGATTTATTTTTTATTTATTCATTCATTTCTTCACTCTATTATCGAGGGTAAGCGCTACATTGAGTTGTGCCACCTCGCACGTAATGCCTCCTGAATTTTGATGGAAAACTCGGAACGGAGTGTCTTAACACTAGGGTTCCCTCTACCTACCCTGGTGTGTGCGGAACATAGCGTAAAGCTGAAACAAAAAGTTAGTATATTTTATAAGTACCTACCTACATATATGGTGGAATAACCGAAAACTTAAATTATTCTCGGCTGACATTTTCGTGTGCCACATAACACGGCAAAAGTGGCCCATACAATCTACAGTAAGTTCTAATCAGGCGAACACGAACAAAGACAATACATTATGTTGTTAGTGGCTTATTCTGCATTCATGGAATTTTCTTAAGCGTTTCGCGTTCAGGGCGGGTTCAATTTAGCATTCATATTTTGATGAGAATCGACGTGGTAATTCCAAAGGTCGCTGATCATATGGCCGCTCCACGTCTGAAGGATTTATATTGGGGCTTAGTTGGTCGATCAAATAACATGATTTGATTTTTTTTTTACTATTTGATAAGATCTGTGGTCTAGTGTAGTGGGTTTCGGTTGGATGTCAATGTACTTTTTAATTTGGTATAAATAGGGTACTTAGGTACGTATAGTAATATTATTTAACTTCACACTCTATTCCGCACATAGCAGGGGCAGAGGGAATCTCAGAACTTATATTTAAGACAGTCTGTTTCCATTCAGATACTTCTGTTACCCATCTTCTGCTAATATAGAAAGAAGAGAGTGAATAATGTGTCACGAAATAAAGCTACAAAATAAATCACTGCCTTAAATAATTATAAAACTATTTAAGAATTACACTACATTTGTAGAAGAAAAAACAAGTTTTGAAGTGAATGCACACTAACTATAGAATAACAAAAATATCTAATAAATAATATTAAACTATCAAATATCAATTTGAATGCAGCTACCGCTTAAACTATAAGAAACACGACAGTGATAAAGTAAACATTCTTTATGCTTAATGTCAAAATTTACGTAAATCACATGTAATATGAGCACAAAAATAATCAAAATAACTACTTCTCATAACTGCATAATATAACTGTTTAATAGAAATATGTAAACAGTTAAAAACACCAGGTACTGTGAATGTTAATTGCTATTTAGACATACATAATAAAATAAGGAATATTATATTATTTTCTTTATATTAAATTTTTAAATTAAAATTAAATATATATGTAAAGGTAAAGTAAATCACCGTAACACTTTTTTTTCTTTTAATATTCAATATACATAGATAATAAATAAATTGGATATTTATTTTACTGCCAGTTATCTTAATATTATATTACTATAAACCTAGTTGAGGCCAGTCGTGGCGCAGCGGCACGAAGTGTGACTGTAAAACCGACTGGTTGTGAGTTCGATCCCCACTCGCGGAGATGAAATATTTACTTAAATTTATATTTCCATTTCTTCGCTCTGGTGTCCAGGCTAAGCGCGGCGTTTAGTTCTGCCACTCAACACGCAATGCCTCCAGAATTCGGCAGAAACTGGGGAACGGAGTGTCTTAACACTAGGTTCCCTCTGCCTACCCTGCTGTATGCGGGATACAGCGTGAAGCTGATTTATAAACCTAGTTAATTACTGTTGCATTTCTCGTTTCTGTAGATATAACTAACATTTGAATAATTTAGAACAATTGAATTTCTTAGACAAGAAAGTTTATATTTTTTTAATAGATATTGAACCTCGTACATCATGGATTATATAAGCTGTCTTCTATATATATTAAAAAAAATCGTTTCATAATATAAATAGGTACGTACCTAAAGAAAATTCCAATTAATTTAAATCCAACTTTATACAGCATTAAGAGCGCTCACTAAGACCATTCTAGTAAACAAATTTAAAATATTGATATTACGAATTCACCAGATACATCGAATTATCATTTTAATAATAAATGTTTGCATTTACCTAACAATTTTCCTTGTATTCGAAGTTGAACTGATATATTATTAAAATTGGAGACGAATGGTTTTTATTGAATGTATTGATTTTAATTTGTAAAATCGATATAAGAAAACTTAATAACCTATCGATCTATATGTATATTAATATTATTAAATTCTGGTACATTTAGTTGAAAAAATATACTTATGTTTGATAGTCTATTTATCGAGAAAGGCTACAGACTATATATCTAGTTAATCGTTTTAGTTAAATCTATTTAATCAAGGGGGCGTAGCTGCAGGTAAAAATGAATATTATATATAAACTAACCTCAGTTCTAAACAACGTAGAAGAATATTTATTAAATTGATGGCTGAGTAATTGAATCCCGAGTTTTGAAACAAATATTTTCATTTCTTGAACTAGCATGCGAACATTCAATTCTATAATATCATAGCGCGGTGTTGAATTCCGCAAATGACACACAATGTTTTGAAATTAAGAAAGTCCGAAAAGCGGACAACAGAGTATCTCGATAAAAAAATTAAATACTAGTACATATTAGGCACATTCTATGAATAAGACAAATACCTTTATCATCATTCGTAATGTATTCTTTTCTTACCTTACATTCTTTTTATCACTTCAACCTTTATACACAAGGACTACTGGGCGACGCCAGAAAAAATGGAGTACCAGACGTTACGATCTCTGCGTAACTCTTTCGCATCTCTCAGCCTCATCCTACTTGCGGTAGTGTTTTCGGGTCTATACGATGTAGGTATCTTCAAAAAGTGTCATCTACCTACATCTTAAAGGCCGACACCGTACCTGTAGCTCCTCCGGTGTAAAACGAAGTCATGGGCGGCGGAGATCACTCACTACTAGGCGACCTGTGCGCTCGTTTGCCTTGTCCTTTCAGTAAAGAAAATCTTCTGGCGTCAATATTTTCCCATCCAATTATGTCCTCCACGGGGAATGAGGCAATATTCCTTCTCGAAAATCAACCAAGTTTCCTTTTTGTTTCTCTCCTCCTATATACATAATATATCTTTCTTAACTATTCTTTCCCCAACCTCTATTCGGACGAAACTTCAAAGAAAGTTCTGAAGCAAAATATTCCATTGCCCCGAATGAGATAAAACCTACAACCGCTGCATTCAGACAGATGCTGTGCCACAACGGCTTCGAGTATTTACTAGTTAATACTTACTTATTATTTCAAATTATGCAAAAATCACAATAAGAGTAGCTGTCGCTCACAATAGTGGAGTTAAAAAGGCAAAGCAATTTCATTGTGTACCGAAGAATTATGACGTATGACGTATGTGAAATCGGCATTTGCGAATCGTTTAAGTTATTCCGAGGAAATTGCAAACAATTTTACATAATAGCGTTTCAAGCTTTCATATCGCTATTTGCTTATGACGGAGCGTGTGCTAAGATTGTATGAATAGTGTGCTGAATTTTTATTGGCACGTTATGTTTGTTTGTTAAGAGGTTAATATATATTTTTTTAATTAATATAATATAATATTATATTATTTAAAATTTATATAGTATGTTAAATGAATATATTTATTTTGGTATACAATACGTTGACAATGACGGGGTAAGTAAGTCATTGTAAATATGTCAACTTCTACAACGACAGCCGATAGATAACAGTCGTCAATAGTGCTCCCCTAACTCTTTATATTCTGAATATTTACTTTTAAGTGAGATATTATTTTTTAAAAAGAAATAGAATAGTATTCCATTCGTAATTCTTAATTCTTAATCATTAATTCTTAAGCTTTAATTCTTAATCCTTAACTCTTAATACTCCTTCTAACTTGATCCTTGTTCCTTAATTATTAATCCCTAATCATAATTCTAAAACCTTAATCTTTATTCCTTAGCCCTTAAGGCTTAATCTTTAATTATTAATCCTTAATCATCTCTTAATGGTCCAAAATCGATGATCGATGTACATATACGATCTCAAATGAAAATTTGCCTAATATATTTTTTATAATTTCACACTATGTCACGTTTATGTCACAGGAGACAGAGCCTACTAATATTTAATTACAAAAATTTAAACTTATGATGAATTATGAGAATCAGGAAAACCAACTCGGGTGGAATAAACATACGCTGTATCCTATATAACAACAGGATATGCAGAAGATATCTATTCTTAAAACACTCCGTTGTCCATTTTCCTCCCAATTTTCGAGACTTTGTTTGTTGAGTGATGGAACTCAACGTCGGGCTTAGTCTAATAATCAGAGCAAGAAAATGAAAATAATGAATTCCCCCGAGTGGGAATCGAACGATGTTTCGCTTGTGTTCCTGCGCTACGACGGACTTAGACGTAAATTGATTAGTTATTAGTTCCCAATTACAAAGTTGCTTAGTTAATTAAACAGGTATATGTATGTATGTACCGTCATACCTCACACGACATAACATACTTACCTACCTATGGCAATAGATCCCAACTACAAACTATTAAGACAGCGGAACCCTACTAAATACGAAACCGTAGTAAAAATAACGACACGACATCACGCATCGAAACTAACTCAAATTAAAAGTTGAATGCCATAAACAATAAAAAATCTTTCTACCTTACCTCTTCTTTCATTTGATAGTTCCGTATCGTCACAGTTCAGTAGTTTCATTGTAGTTTTAATGATAATTGTAATGAGTTTCTGTTCGTCACGTACGATTCTTTTTAACTTTGTTTTGACAAGTGATTTTTTTTTATGTTTTTCCTGTATAGTTTATTCAATATAGAGTTAATTCCATTTGGTAGCAATACTACTAGCTACTGTTCTAAATTATAAATTTAATTTGATAAATAAGATAATTCGTATTTTTAAATGTATGAAGGAATATTTAGCGTTTTAATAAATTGTGAGCTGTACGGTGGGCAAGTTATAATACAATTCGTTTAAATTTTTAAATTCTTTTAACACATGCATAACTTAAAATATTTTTTATATATGTACTCGAAAAAAGTATTCACAGTTTCTAGTAATAGTGAAGAATTGAAAAGTTTTGCTAAAAGCAGGGTTACATAATATTTATAACTAATGAAGTATGAGTTCAGGCCAGTCGTGGCGTAGGGGCCAAAAGTGTGACTGTAAAATCTACTGGTTGTGGGTTCGATCTCCACTCGAGGAAGGGACATATTTATTTACATTTATATTTTCATTTCTACGTTCTGGTGTCGAGGCAAAGGGCGGCGTTGAGTTCCGCCACTCAACACGGAATGTCTCCAGAACTCGGGAAAAAGTGGGGAACGGAAACACTAGGTTCCCTCTGCCTACTCTGCTGTGTGCGGGATATAGCATGAATGTAAAAAAAATTAAGTATAACATATTAAATATATTACGGTATTAGTAGCAATTAACAATCACAATTTCTTTTTTTTTGCTTAGTCTCAATTTTTTCTATGAAACACTCATGAAATATGTAAACAGTAGATTAAACTACAATATCGTCAAACAACTGTTTAATAAGTTAAGGAAAAGAATAACAAGTGCAATTACAGCCAATCAGAGGCCAGTTGTGAAACAAGGGCACAAGCGACTATAAATCCGATAGGTTGTGGGTTCGGTTCCCATTCAAGGAAATGAATATTTAACATTTTCATTTCTCCAGTCTGATGTTTAGGTGAAAGCGCGGCGTTGAGTCCTACCACTCCTATCACGCACTCACGGAAAAGAGGAAACGGGGTCTCTTAACACTTAACCTCCTTCTGCCCACCCTGCATACGGGAAACAGCGTGAACCTGAAAAAAAAAAAGAAAACAAAAAAGTGAGCGCAATTACAGAATAGCTAAACCACGCTGGTTAGTTATTCACAAACGACGTGGAGTCTAATTCTTAATACGACATTGATTAGTCCAACGCAGCCATGGAAATGGTTGAACATATTATAATGAGAATTTAAAGACTTAAAGACCGTTTTTATTATCATATCGTATGATTTCTAGGATCTATTAAGCCTTATGACAATAGTGTAATGATTTTGGAGCACGCGAACAAATTTTTCTTACTTAAGCTAATTTTACTTAGTTTGTTTGTATTAAGTATTTGTTTATATACAGATACTACTATTCATATACAGCAAAAAAAATTAAGACCAAATTAAATAAATTTAAAATACGTGCAATATGAAAAAATGCACCTTTTATTGTAATTAAGGCATCAAAAATTATAATATAATGTTACTTTTAATTACAGAAATAAAAAATTGAGGTAAAGCGCGGCGTTGGGCACTGGGATGACACTAGGTTCCCTCTGCCTACACCGCTGTGTTCGGAATACAACGTAAAGCTGAAAAAGTCCAACAGT
Source organism: Heliconius hermathena (assembly GCA_013403705.1). Classification (NCBI taxonomy): domain Eukaryota; kingdom Metazoa; phylum Arthropoda; class Insecta; order Lepidoptera; family Nymphalidae; genus Heliconius; species Heliconius hermathena. The sequence continues at coordinate 266,128 of JAAIXJ010000175.1, read as the reverse complement.
AGGTAAATTTAATAATTTATCCGGCTACTTAAAGTACCTGAAACTTGGGATAACGATGTTTCAACATAGTCCTAAGTAAATATAGTTTGTTAAAATTATTAAGAGTCCAGACGTCGTGACGCAGTGACACGAATGGGCAACTGTAAATGTGACGGTTGTGGGTTCGGTTCCCACATGGGGGAATGAAATATTGAATATTTTCACTTCCTCGATCTGGTAAGGCAAAGCGCGCCGTTGAGCTCTGCTATTCCATACGTAGTGCCTCGAGAATACAACGGAAAGTATTTAATGGGAACGAAGTGTCTTAACACTAGATTACGATTACCTACCCTGCTATGTAAAAAATATAAAAAATACATATAAGAAAATTCTGGAGGCATTGCGTGTTGAGTGGCGAAACTCAACGCCGCGCTTTGCCTCGATACCACATTGAAGAAAATGGAAATAATTAACATTTGATTTCATTGAGTGAGAATCGAACCCACAATCTGTCGCGTTTATAGTCATACTTTGTGCCCCTGTGCCACGACTGGCCACGATATCTAAATTTAATATACCTGACATCTATACAAATACAAGTATTTTAATGTATTTTTAAGACTACCTAGTAATAAACTTAAATGTCCTCAGTAGTTCTTTTAAACCTTATAGGGAATTAAAGCAAAGTAACGGGGGCCACGGGAGTTCTCTAATTTATTAACCTCATATCAGCCAACTTACAGAAATTAACTTCTATACCTACATATTACATATGTTTTAGAAGGAAAACGTCTTCTTGATACTTTACTGTGATTTAAAATATTATACTCATATCTACTATAACCAAAAGAAATATCTAGAGGCATTTAGTTTTCATTTTCATGCAATCATAGTACCCCAACGTAACTAACGCAATTTTTAACTTGTTGAGGCAAAGCGTGGCGTTGAGGTCCGCCACTCAAAATGAACAACAACGAAGGAACAGAAGCTAAAAATGGAATTCTTACTTTCCAGTATAGAGGCTTAACTTTGAAACCCTACCCTAAACTATATTTATATATTTTTATTGTTATAATGTGGTTAGAAATTCCGAAGTCTTAAGCAATGTTTTTTCTGAAAAGCGTGATTTTTTCTGTCAGTTTTACAAATTGTAGTAGCGGGAATATGATAAACATATATTCGATTGTGCGTGTTAAAATAAAATGTTATACAATTCAAGATTTAGTAACAAATTGATAACATTTTTAGCATTTTTTGAAGTGTTATTTCACTCTTGGGAAAGAAAAATACTTATTTAGAATATGCATAAAAATTTAAACGTAGCGGGACTCGAACCCGCGCCACCTGTAAACCGACCAGGTTAAATAAATTGGTAACAATTCACCATCATTTTCGTTTTCTTCAAAGATCAAAACTATTCACGTCACATACAAAAGATCGTCACGGCAACTCATAATAGGCTCGAAATTTTCTTATACGTAAAGTTTTTCATACATTAAGCTATCTTAGGGGGTGGCTAAGTATGGAAGCTATTACGGTACTAATCTAAATTGATGGGGCGTCCAAAAACGGCCATTTTACTATTAACAATTTTACCGCCTACGATAATGTAATATGCTTAATCTACTCATTTATCCTCCACCCAGCATATCGTTACATACATTTTGTGCAGTAATGTCGTATTTGCGCTTATTGAAAAATCGTAGAAAATGCAATTCTCTCATATGTAGGCAACGGGAGGCTGGTGTTGAAACACTTTACTCTCCACTTCCCGCCGAGCTGTGGAGGCATTACGTGTTGAATGGCAGCCTTTGCTTCGACAGCAGAGCGAAGAAATGTAGATATTAATTACTTCAAATCCATTCAAAAATAAATAGTATTTTCATATACATTGATATATTTAACTTGTGTTTTTTTTAAGTGCAATTGAAGTTATTTTTGTACCAAATGAGAAACATGCAAAAAAAACATAATCGACATTTTGAACAAAATAAATATTATAGATATCAAAAATTATGACAATTTGAAGATTCAAACGATTAACCAAATTATTATTTAAGCTTGTATACTTGCGCCACGAATGGTCTTGGAGGTGGGGATTAACCCCACTCGGAGAAATTAAATATTTAATATTTTTATTTCTTCGCTCTGGTGTCGAAATAAAGCGCGGCGTTAAGATCCGCTACTCAACACGCAGTACCGCCAGAATGCGACGGAAAATAATGAACACTGTCTTATTGTAAACGGAGCGTCTTAACACTAGCTTCCCCCTGCCCTGCTAAGTCGAGATATAGTCAGCGTAAATCTAAAAAAACAGATTATTTATTTTTTTACATTTTTAAAGTGTTAATCCACACTTAGGAAAGAAAAATACTTATTTAGAAAACGTACAAAAATTTGAACTAAGTGGGACTCGAATCCGCGCTTCACGGAAACCGACTAAGCGCTATAACCACTAAGCCATACGTATGGCTGTCGGGTTCGAGTCCCGCTACGTTAAAATTTTTATACATTTTCTAAATAAGCATAGATTATTTATATTATATAAAAAAATAATTATAAAATTACCATAAAACCTTAGTGTGACACCAATATAATATCTAATTGACAATCACGTGCGTACCCATTGCCTATCAATTATCCACAATTTGAAGCACTCGCATACGGCATGACGACGAAACGGACAATTCGAACGTAGTCACTAATTGCACAGACTACTGTACTTTCCCAGAGCCAACTATTTAGCGCGGCGTGGATAATAGATTTCGGAATGTTGACAGCTTGCCCTGATTTTTACGATGGCTCTGTTAAAATTCTAATAATGGTGTGTTTGGTTAGAGGTAAATAGGTGGGATACCTAAATAGGTACTTCACAAATATATAAAATAACAATACCTAAATAGGTAGGAAGCAGCAATAGAGGTATGTGGTAAAGGGAAAAGAGGTTTTATGAAGAAAGGACGGAATGCAAGATCAGTGTGCATGGTAAGATATTAGAACAAGTGAATGAAGTGGTATACTTGGGAAGTATGTTCAGTAGAGATGGAAGATACGAGATGGATGTGGAAAGGCGTATTGCTGCCGGTAACAAGGTTAACGGAGCCTTAGCTGCATTGATGAGACGGCGAAACGTCAGCACAGCTGCGCGTTTGGCCGTACACAATGCAGTTTTGGTACCGACTCTGTTATACGGCAGCGGAACGTGGGTATTACAGAAAAAGAATGAAAGAAAGATGAATGCTGTGGAGATGTGATCTCTTCGTAGGATATGCGGAGTCAGTTTAGCTGACCGAATCCGCAATAAAGAGGTACACAGAATTGCAGGTACTAGCGAGGATGTCACGGTGTGAATGAAGAAGAACGTGCTCAGCTGGTTTGGGCACGTCGAACGAATGAGTGATGAAAGAATGGTAAAGAAGGTTTATGATGGAAAAGTGAGCGGTAAGAGAGGTAGGGGGAGACCTCGGTTGACCTTCGAAAACACAGTATCAAAGATACTTGAGGAAGGTCACGTAAAAAGCATGATGATGCATATCTACTTAAATTTATATTTCCATTTCTTCGCTCTGGTGTCGAGGCAAAGCGCGGCGTTGAGTTCTGCCACTCAACACGCAATGCCCCCAGAATTCGGCAGAAAGTGGGAAACGGAGTGTCTTACCACTAGGTTACCTCTGCCTACCCTGCTGTGTGCGGGATACAGCGTGAAGCTGATTATAAAATATATCTGATAAAATTCCATATAATTAGAGATTCAATATAAATCAGTAACATGTAACAGTATACTACTCTTTAAATTAGTCTAGATCACCCATTAAAAGCGTCAGAGATTCATGCAAATGACCGCTCATACATACGTATATTTGATCAATCAGCACCAATCAATAATGTATTGGCAGGCTAATGACTAGCCAAGGATGCTAGTCGCCGCCACCGCTCCTAATTAAAACGATTTAAATCTTGATGGATTCATTGGCAATTTTGAGAACCAACTTGTGATTGATCGTTGTACGATAGAGATGGTTCGTAAAAAATCTAAGACGGATATAAAATGAATATTTTATACTATTAATGTGCTATTATTTTGGATTTGCTATATAAATTATTATTTTAAACCGTGTTAACAAATATTGGTTTTAAATGTAAATTATATATGTATATGCCACCTTAATAACTGTTCATATGTGCTTTCCATAGTGATTTGGAACGTGCACACTGCTTGCTAGTTATATCGGACTTTTTTTCTTGCGGCAGCGACGCTTTTTATAGCATAGCACGATAGACAGAGGGAATCTGGTGTTAAGACACTCCGTTCCCCACTTTCCCGTCGCGAAAATCAACGTAACTCAATGTCTTCGGGGACAGGAAAATAAAAAAATGTGCAGATTGGACTTAAATATCTAAATTGGGTGACGAGTAGAGAGTAGTTAAATATTTAATTTATTTATTTCTTCTTGTTGTGTCTTTTTCGATGAGCACATAAATAACAAATAACCAGGACATACAAAAAAATATACACACATAGGCAAAAAAACACATTTATTTAAAAAAAAGGCCAGTCGTGGTGCAGCGGCATTAAGTGTGACTGTAAAACCGACTAGTTGTGGGTTCGATCCCCACTCGAGGATTTACTTAAATTTATATTTCCATTTCTTCGCTCTGGTGTCGAGGCTGAGCGCGGCGTCAACTTGAACTCAAGTTCTGCCACTCAACTCGCAATGCCTCCAGAATTCGGCAGAAAGTGGGGACCGGATTGTCTTAACACTAGGTTTCCTCTGTCTACCCTGCTGTGTGCGGGATGTAGCGTGAAGCTGATAAAAAAAAGATTGATATCATATTATAAAGTAAGTATTTAAATATCGTTATATACATACAACAACTAAGTAACTATTTTGAAATTCAAATTTGTACGTTCACAAACGATGAAACATAAAAAACTCTAGATTTCGTTTTACCCATATTACCTATTGGTAATAGACCAGATACATAATTCCTAGCATATGTTGGGAATTATGGAGTTGGACATATAATAAAGAAGACGAGGAAGGAATAATTAGCCTCGTAGACCACCGGCGTCAAACCCACGCGTTTCAATGTCACATAAACTAGAAAAGTAAGGAATCCCACAACGCAATTGTGTCCGGCGTTAATAAAATGGCGTATACATAACCTATTTTGACAGTTAGGTTCTATTCGTAATGTGATACACACGGCTCGTGCGGTTAGTTTTTAAATTGATTAAGTTTACATACGTACATATATAGAACCTTAAAATATATGTTTAAATGTAGACCGTATTGGTTGTTTATACTGCTGTTTATTTTTGTTTATCTGATTAAAATGGTTTTTTTAGCTTCACGCTGTATCCATAGCGGGGAGACGGAGTATCCAACGCTACGGTCTCTGCTAGGTATTGTGTTTTAGAAATTCAATCGAGGTCTTCTCTTGCATCGTTTACTTTTCCATCATAATTGTTTTTGCCATTCTCTGATTTGTTCGATGTGCCCAAACCACCTGAGTACGTTTTTCTTAATTTTCCCCGTGGCATCCTCTCTAGAACCTGCCATTCTGTGTATCTCTTCAATGCAGATTCGATCAGCTAAACTAACTTAGCATATTTTACGAAGAGATCGCAATTCCAATGCATTAATTCTTCTTCTGAAATACTTGCGTGTCGATGTCTTATGACAGCAATCAACACTGAATTGCAAAGGCACGATGACTGCCATTCGCTTGGGACCTCTAAATAATAATGCTCTCTCTCGCTATGTCTCTCTCGCCATCTCTCCCTCTCTCTATCTCACTCTCTCTCATTTTCGTAAAATATTTCCTACATAAATATATTTTAATATAAAACATCCAACATGGCAATACACATTTCTATTTCATAAAATCTTATTACCAATATAGTCCAAGCAACAAGTTCAACAAATGAAACATCCGTATATCACGCATAATGGCTGGAAGCGACTTGGTACCCGCCTACAGTGCTCGTGAAAGCGTTCAGCTTACAACTTGATTTGTGATTCCTAAGATTATTGCTTGTACACTCCATTATTGGGTTTCTGTAATTTAGTTTAGAGGTCCAATTGCTTTAACTATTAAATACCTATAGGAGATTGCCGATTTTGCTCAAATATCTAAAGTAAATGACCATCTAATACTCGTGACAGTACAAATTAGAATTTTCAACATTAATATCTTCAAAGTAGTTTTATTTGACCGTAACATAATTGTACTTTAATAGACGATTATACTAGAACTGATTGATGATTATTGAAATCACAGGCTTATTGCATTTAATTAGAGATTCAGTTAAAAGTGGGTTTTTAGTAAAGTAAAAAATGTTATTATATCATGAGATGTAATCATTAATTATTTTTATAATAATTATAAATAATAATCACGAGGTCTTTATAGATATTTTATACTTCTTTTCTAATGTAATAACGATGAAAATTTTGTTTGGTAGAACGCCATAATATCGGAACACCTAGTACGAATTAAAAAAATATTTTGTGTTGTTCTTTTATCGAATCAGCTTCACGCTGTATCCCGCCCACAGCAGGGTAGGCAGAGGGAACCTAGTGTTAAGACACTCTGTTCCCCACTTTGTAATTTATTTTTTAATTCTTTTATCGAAGAGGGCTATAGCCTGACATCACGTTAATAGTTTCTTACTACGTAAACCCACAGTGGGTGAGAGCTACATCGGGCACTTGAAATGTGTCGCAACTCTTAGATTTTTCATTATACCACACGAGTTATAAAATACTAGCGTTTCACACGCGGCTTCGCCCGCTCACGGCTAAATTTTACAAAATATTTACATAAATTGTAACCCGTATGATGTGATCTATATTACTGTAAAGTTTCATCTAAATTTATTCAGTAGTTTTTACGTGAAAGTGGAACAAACATCCATTCTCACAAACTTTCACATTTATAATATTAGTAGGATGCAAAAAAACAATTACACTAGGTAAACAAAAATAACACATACAAAAAGTACTATATACAACCTAAACATGGATCTCCCTAACCAGAATGGACCAGGTTAATTTAATAACCTTGCAAATGACAGTACGTTTCTACGTATTTAACATAACGAAGAAATATAATTTTAACGCCATCGCAATTGGATATTTACGATTTGGCTCGTAACATTCCACGATTTACTATTAAAAACTAGATATGTGAACAGTATTTTACTTAAACTAATATTAGAACCTGTTCTTAATCTCTTCAATGCGACTGATATTTAAAACCAGTATAATCTTAGTGAAAAAAATTGCCCATCCAAAATCGTTTAACATTACACCTAGCGTAGGTTATTTAGGTATAATTTAAAACTTTAGATATTCATAGAACCCTGTATAGAGCTTCATAATAAAAATGACGTTTTCAAACATTTTTAAAGTGTTATTCCACACTTAGGAAAGGAAAATACTTATTTAGAAAACGTATAAAAATTTGAACGTAGCGGGACTCGAACCCGCGCCTATTGGAAACCATCCAGGCGCTTTGACCACTAAGCCATACGTTCATGGTCGGTTTCCAGGAGGCGCGGGTTCGAGTCCCGCTACTTTCAAATTTTTATACGTTCTCAACATAACTTCTTTCCAACATAATCTAATTCTAAAATACAGTAGAACTGTTTACTTAACCTTATAATATAATATATATGTAAATGAAGATTCGAAACGCTCCGGTGTGAATAAGTGTCGTATTAAATTATCCATATTGATAATTTCTATAGATTTTTTTTTTTTGGTGTAAACTTAATAAAAATATATATTTAGTTACGAGGCGACGCCCACAACGTTCTTTCATTCATTGGAGTTCCTTTTACTTCTAACAATGCAGTACATTGACTCTTCAAATGTCCCTTTTTGAACTGTACGGTGTACATTTTTTTCTTATTTTTTTATTTATCTCGAGTTTTATGACAATTTTATTAAGGCACGGTCTGGGCCTACGCATTGGCTCGCTCATTCATTAAAGTGATACGTGTTTTGGAGCACTGGTTCCCAACCAGTGGTCCGCGGACCATCACTGGTCCGCAAGCCTAAATATGGTCCGCGAATGATTTTAATTTTATGACTGGGGATGGTGAGGCGAAGTTTCTATTTGATTACCACAGTTAATTTTTATTATACCTACATGCACAGTGGTCCCTGCTACCAAGAATGATATAAAAGTGGTCCTTGATCAAGAAAAGGTTGGGAACCCCTGTTTTGGAGGAAGCAACTCTGTAATATGGTCTGAGCTTCACATTTGAGGTACTGTAAACAATACGATTTCGTATTTGTGTGTTATAATGGATTCTTTATGTCTAAATAAATTTAATTTATGATTTATATGTGTGATACGTTATTTTGTTAAAGTGGGTTTGTGGATTATATTTGTGATGGGATAGTTGTTATTTTCATTATTGGTACTGATTAAACAAACAACAAGTTGTAAAATGAGGTCGTTACAAGCGTTCGACCAATCGCGATGGTTGTGGGTTCGATTCCTACTCAGGGGAATGAAATATTTAATAATTATTTTGGTTTCCTAACTCTGGTAATGAGGCAATGCCTTAAAAATTCAGTGAAAAGTGGAGGACGCATAATCTTAATGGGAAACGGGGTGCCTGAACATTACGTTCCCTTGCCTACCATATAAAATGCATAAAATATATGCATACGTTACAATATATGCATATTGCATACGCAAATATATGCAGCATTATTAAAATCGAAATTAACAAGAAATACAATTAATACTAACAAGAAAGAAAAGTAAATAGAAAAATTATAGAAACGTCGTCGTTGAGACACTATAGATATAACAACAAGTCCTTGTTCTTGAAGACGGACATAACTATTTCCATAATCGATGAGGCCACCCGTTTTATCTTTTAAATATAGACTGAAGCTATCTTTCTATACAGATTGAGATGAAATTCGACACAATAGTATTATTATGGGAATTATATTTTGCTTTAGTTTCACTGTGCGCGTGTGTCCACATAGTGTGACTGTAAAATCGACTGGGTGTGGGTTCGATTCCTCTCAAGGAAATAAAATATTTATTTACATTTATATTTTCATTTCTACGCTCTGGTATCGAGGCAAAGCGCGGCGTTGAGTTCCACCATTCAACACGCAATGCCTCCAACTTGGTGGAAAATGGGGAACAGAGTGTCTTGACATTAGATTCCCTCTGCCTACCTTACTGTATGCGGGATACAGCGTGAAGCTGATTTATTTTCATTGTGTATCCGCCATATGAAAAGGTAGGCAGAATAAACCTAGTGTTAAGACACTTCGTTCCCTACTTTTTTTTTATTGCGTGTCGAGTGGTCACCGCCGTGCTTATTTTCTTACCAAAACGAAAATAATTCATTCTCCTGTGTGGTTCGAACCCACAACCAAAGTGCCTATAATAATTTTATTGTTTTTTTAACGAAATATTTATATTTGAAGTCCTACAAGAATAGGTCAATATTATTTTGTTAAAAGAATAAACTTTTCAATAATTTATATATAATTAAAGTCATTGAAATGTTTCGATATGTTTCAACGCTTATAATTCAAAAGAAACGGGTCCTGCATTAAGACATTTAGCCATATACAAGTCAGCTATAACAAATAATATCGCCGAAAATATTTTTAACAAGTGCTATAAAAAACGTCCAAATCTTTTTAAGCTTAATCTCATAAGTAACGAGCAAAGAAAAAAAAACATAATTTCTCAAGTTACAAAAACACTGGCTCGTAGGTACCTTACCTTACCTAATTGTGATGCGACCCACGCAGCCTTGTAAGATTTATTAAAATATGACTTGAAACGCAAAAATCTTTATATTATAAGCTGGAATATAATTATTTTACGTATGAATGTTAGCTTGATATAAGTATAAGGTAAGTAGTGCCATCTATTATTGAGCGGATGCTACTATACCTTAAAATGATTACGATTGTTATTAATAAATTATTTAGTCGAGACAAAGCGCGGCGTTGAGTTCCACCACTCAACACGCAGTGTCTCCCGAATTCGGCGGAAAGTGGGAATCGGAATGTCTTAACACTATTTTCCCTCTGCCTATCTTGCTGTGTGCAGGATACAGCGTGAAGCTGATTTGATTTGAACTACTCTATGGATTTTAATATGTTTTTCTCTAATACCTAGACAAATTGACATGTACATTATATTAATGTAGAGCTAGAGGGCGAAGCCTTGACTGGTTTATACTAGGTCATGGGCAGTCATGGGTTCGATTCTGAGGAAATTACATATTTAATATTTTTATTTCTTCGCCCTGGTGACAAGGGAAAGTACAGCGTTGAGTTCCACCATTTAACATGCAATATCTCCAGAATTTGGTAGAAAATGGAGAATGGGAACTAACACCAAATTCTTTCTGCGTGCCCTGCTGTATACTGAATATAGCTTCTATATCTGAAACTTCTATATTATATTATAGATCGAATATTATTCTCCATTTGAAACAACAATTACTATTTTAATTTGTCCATTATTATCAAAGGGGTTCAGATTTTAATCAAGTAACTCCCGCATTTCCACGTTCCATATAAACTTTTAATATGGATCATCGTGTGAAGGATTTTATCTTTGATGTAGACCCTTCAAAATTTTAAACATTTAATTGGCAATTGAATAAGCCCGTGTGGTTTTCGTACTATAGATATATGTATACGGTCTTTGAGTGAAGATTTTAGATGAGAGTTTAATTAGATTTACATGTTAACTAGCACATGCGTTTAGTTACCTCAAAGGGAGTTTTGATTGGTACTAATCGGTACTAATACTATTTCTATAATAATTTAGTTTCAGATTTTTTTCTACTTGGAAAATACTTGATCAAGATATATTATTTTATTTTATACATGAAATAAGAAACCGTGTTTAATAAAATATACCTACATATATACAAGGGTATATTGAAGGACAGCAGAGAGTAACTGGTTAGTATTGAGTTTTTCTTATTTTCCTAATTTCTAGAGACAATGCTTCTTATCTAGTTGAATACTGAAATTTATATACCGATTTAAAGGAAATATCCATATGACAAATTGTCTTTTCCTCGCATTATAGTCCTTATTCCGACCTTTTTTTGTATCTCTCTTCTCCTTTTGTATTAAAACATTAAGATATCAAAAAATAGTTTCATATTTGGAAATCGATTCAATATTTCAATATTTCACACATTAATAATTCATTTTCTTATAAAAATTATCGTTTTCCGTATAGGAATAGGAACATCCCTATATCTTAGTAGATTGTTATATACCTACAACTTTTTTAGGTGCCATCCTGAAACACAACACAAAATATATATTTTTTAAATTACGTATAATTTTTTTTCCGCATAGCAAGGCAGAAGAAACCTTGACTGAAATCATCAATCTGCCAATTTTCCGCCTTATATCCGACATTGCGTGTTGAGTCGCGGAACTCAACACCGTAGATAATTCAACAAACGGAGTTACATTCTAATCCATACAAATTTAAATACAACGTACTTCAAACCAATTATAATGTAAAGTAATCTACTGTACTATTTTATGAATACAAACCAACATAGCTGGGTCACGTCACAAAGCATTAAAATCAGCGTTTCGGCTCCGCGACTCATTAATTCCCATATTTATTGGGCCGCGGTACACGACTACAACACATTTACAGGAAGTACTAGTAGATGTTTTTGTACATTATGTTTACTGTTGTGTTAAATAAACTGAAAACAGTTAAGTAAAATGGTCAATTTTGGAAATTTTTATTGATAAAAGTTAATTAATATGACAGTTTTTAGGTTTTAAAATTAATAGTTTTTGATTTTAAATGTATGCTACATGAAGCTTAGCGATTTTTATTTTACGCTTTAATTTTCACGCACTCAATATTGTACTTTCTTGAATAATTATGAAATTAGCTATTATTAGTGGCAAGTAAATTGTCACACAAAGATATAGACAATAGATCTTCCTCCAGTGCCGATGATACCAAAGGAAAAGTCACCAAAGACCATGAAGACACTCCAGGGGTAAGTGTGAAGGAGTCAATAACAGTGGACGAAGGAAAAGTAGCTTTTTGCACTCTGTTCCATCAGACTATCCCTCTAGGGATAGATAGATGATCTTCAAACGTTGCGTGTCGAGTGGCGGCATCAACACCGCGTTTCATCTTGCTAGGATGGAGATGAGAATAATTCGTTCCCCTCCTAAGGATCGAACCCACAACCAGCACATTAACAGTCAGAAGCCATGCCACTGATCCGCTACTGATTTTTATATATATATATATATATATATATGTTTACATACACACAACAAAAAATACAACCATCACTTATTACACAGCCAGGGGTGGTAATTTACATGAAAATTAAATTGTTTATATGTTTAGTATTCACTCCAAAGCATCGATATTAAGCTACCGTCGTGAGAGAATACATACGTGCTTACAAGCCGCCTATGAATAGGTGACATGGTTTCCAGAAGCCATAAGACATTACATAAATATATTGGACGTTCGGTTTGTTTGATGTGAAACCCACGAAGCTGTGACTATAGTTATTTAAAATCCTTAATTTACTATGTAAGCGAGTGACATCGCACGTCCCTAATTGTTCGGTGTAGAACGCTGTAAACTGGCATTAAGGTTGTTTCGGAAGCAAAGTAAAGTAAAGCAGCAAAGTACTAGTTATTTTTTAATAAAAGTAATAAACGGACGAAAATGAATATAACTAAAAAAAAATGAGAAGGATACAGTTTTTTTTGGTGTATTTAATTTTTTTTCTTTTATTTTGAAAATAGTAAGTCCATATTTTGATTAAGGTAAATAATAAAGATTAACTTAATATCTTGTTAAAGATTTATATTTTATTAAAGATTGATTAATACTTGAGGTAAAGATAAAAAAAATTGTGCTAAAGCAAAAAAAAATATAAATTATTTAAATAATCACTTGATAGAATATAAAATTTACTTGAAAACCTTATAAGATAATTAATAAAAATTATAAATAAGATAATTAATAAAAATATAGTTTTGTGGCACAGCGTCACACAATAATAGTAAAGCTTATGCTTATGCTGCTTATGGCTTTGATTTCTATGAAATATATATGATATGAATTATTAAAAAATTTCTCTCTGATAATAAGACAAAGCGCAGCTTTGCTTACTTGACTTCCGCCAGTCAGCTAACAAAATTATAAGCAAATTTTGCAGGAAAATGGAGAACGTAGTGTCCTAACATTTTATTTTCTCTACCTTCCCTGCTATATGTGAGATATATATATATATATAGCTTAAAACAAATTAAAAAGCAATATTACGTTTTTTGTAAAATATGTCAAAGAAATATGAGCTCTTGATTTTTCTTTTTAAAATGTTTCGTCACCAAATTCAATGCCGTGTGCCTACCAAAATTAAATAAATATACTATAAAAATGTATTAGTTATATAATATCTATATAACTAAAACACTTTTATTAAATTGATAGCCAATGCACTGACAAAACTACTGGACTTAAAACTCGGAAAATAACACGTATATAGATTATAGAGCGTAGGAGAGAAGTAAGAGGGAGAGGATTTCTCCAAATTTCAACGGAAACAAGAAAACACGTTATTTTCCATTTTACATCAAAAAGCCACGGAAATAGCACGCAAATTGAGATGATGAAATGATGTATTTTTTACAGCTCCAAGTGACGGACAACATACCTACATTAGTAGTATATATAACCGACCAGTCTTAGTGGTCAGAGCCCTGGTCAGTTTCCAGGAGACGCGGGTTCGAGTCCCGCTACGTTCCAATTTTTATACGTTTTCCAAATAAGTATTTTTCTTTCCTAAGTGTAAATTAACACCTTAAAAATGTTAAAAATAAGTAATATATTTATTAATAACATAACATTCCATATCCCTCCAGAAACAAACGTAGTTAATATTCGCGTCAGCGAGCCGGCACGTCGCGTACCGCCTCTCTAATATTATTCATGCTATTTGTGTTAGTTACAAATGAGTGGTTCTCGATATCATTTAAATGCTAATTCAATAATTAAGCCGAACCGTCCGTAACGCGCACTATTGATCGATACCATTGTGTGGATTTACATTATTCGATATCTACATATACGAGTATCGTACTTTATATTGGTTATTCGATATTGTTGTAATCGATTGTTGTAATCGATTGTTGGTTTTTGAATTAACTGTATCTATATATGTATATGGGGATTTTTCTTATTTTGAGGCCTTATTATTTTGAGGATTGTTTTGAGGATTTTGAGGCCAGTCGTAGCGCAGGGGCACAAAGTGTGACTGTAAATCGACTGGTTGTGGGTTCGATCCCCACTCGAGGAGATGAAATATTTCTTAAATTTATATTTATATTTCCATTTCTTCGCTCTGGTGTCAAGGCAAAGCGCGGTGTTGAGTTCTGCCACTCAACACGCCTCTCAATGCCTCCAGAATTTGGCAGAAAGTGGGGAACGGAGTGTCTTAACACTAGGTTCCCTCTGCCTACCCTGCTGTGTGCGGGATACGTAGCGTGAAGCTGATTTATTTGATTTCTTATGAAAATAACAGTTATAATACAACTAACACCTTAATCCTTCACTGTGTACGCTGCATCACTTTGGAACCATCTCCCTATCCCCATCCAAAGAAGTCCTTCGTTAATGTCCTTTAAATCCCAATTGAAAAGACATTTACTCGGTACTGTGGACAATTAACTTACTGTTTTCAGACACTTTTTTGTTTGTGAGTAAAACCACCGCACATCACGTATTTGTATGTATATATATATATGTATATGTGTATTATTTATATGTACTTATTTATAATTATAAATTTATGTATGTATGTATGTATTTGCTATTTTTAATTATTATTATATTTTTATTTATTAATTTTAGTATATATATATATATGTTCGTATTTATATGTTTCATTGTATATGTAGCTATTTATGTATTTGGATATTATGTGTCTTCTTATTATTATTTTTTTTCATTTATTTACTTCCCTCTCTGTTTGTAAACTGCACTGTATTCTCTTCCCGCTGTTTGACAATCATATCCACTTCCATTGGTTGGCTGGAAGAGATTTCTTTTAGAAATAAGCCCACCATTGCTAACTAATATTTTTTTAATTGTATTACCTATATGTATTTTAAAGTGCAATAAAGAATATATAACAGTTATAAACGTTTTGGATTAAATGTATCGATTCAGAAATTCGTTCCATATTTTTGGCTAAGGTAGTTTTTTTTTTGCAAAAGCCACTTCTAATCAAATCAATAATGTGTTTGATTAGAACATCTTGTATTTTTTGAAGCATTGTTTTTAATTTATTCAATTTGGTTCATTTTTATATAAAATCTTAATATTTTCACCAGATTTAACGAAAAAATAAATACTAATTTTATTTCTTTCTTAATACAAAAAAAATGTTTTTGTTTACATTGACGAAAAGAAGAAAAACAAACTTCCAAAGGCTATAACCGAATATACGAACATAGATACAGAGACAACTTATCTAGAAATTAAAACCCAAAACAACGTTAATCACCAAAAACCGCAAGAACCACCACAACCCAATGATAATTATCAAAGCAGCCAACAATTCGAGACAATCAAAATTCATAATTTAGTACTCACATCTAAATACGAAACGGGTGAAGTCACGAGGCAAATTAGTGTGCTCTTTGTGCAATCAGCCGGGCCCTTCGTTCTAATGAATATGAATACGGGTATTCGTTAATGTTTCGCGTAGTTTCTATTTTGTGGCTTTTGTTGTTTCACTAGCTGTGGCTCGTGGCTTTGTTCGTATATTTTTTTGTAGTTTAGTTTAGTATAGGAGTGGTGGGGGCACAGTGGCTATAGTTAGACGGTAGTTATGAATTCATATCTGATAAGTTTACTTAGTCATAGAAGATGGTTGTATATGAAGATACTATAAATATTATAGATATAACTTGTAGTGTAATATAAATATTTAGTCTATTTTGCTTAGAATTATAAACCAGTATTGATTATGTATTATATGCTATTGTCCTAATATAGTCTAACAGCTTAGTCTAGTAGCTCCTAATGTTAAGACACTCCGTTCCTAACGCACCGCCCAATAAGCGAAACATTATTTATTGAGTGGGGAACTCAACGCCAAGTTTTGTATACTACGACCATAAGTACAAACAGATGAAATCTGCAAATATATAATTTTCTAGTATGGGAATCAAATTCAAAACCATCACGCTAAAGGTACAAGCTATTCCACTGCGCCGTGACAGCTTCCATCTTAAGTAAGGTTTGACATGTAACTTTAAGATGAATTCCTTAAAATTGCTCATTTCCTAGTAAAAATATAAAAGCTACACAATACTAAAAAAAATAATAACATTAAAAGGGTTATAATAACTCAGTTAAAAAGAAACCATCACAAAACCACTGTACGTACGTATTATCTCATATAATAATAATACCAAGAAAACGTGTTGTTTTCGGCCAAATTGCCGACAAGGCGAATGGCGGACATGTTCCCATGAAGTCATAGATCATAGTGTTGATAAAAGACACTAACAATTAAATGTTGTTTTGAAATAAAAAAAAATGTCACCAGTAGCAACTGCGCCACTAATATTAAGAAGGTCTCAACAAAAGGTTTTATATGTTTTTTGTGAAATTAAAATGATTCTTATCTAGAAATAAGTTCGTGCTCGTCGTAGCACGTGCACTAGTTTTAACTAACTGGTCGTTTGGTTTTTTCTTAGAGATTGGTATGGCTTTAGGGCAGTCTTTTTAATTTTTAACTTGAAATCATTTTAGGCTGAGATACTTTAAATAAATTTATTATATTATGTTTATAAAAATAAATAAGTTATAATTAGAATATGAATAATAAAATGTTTTTAAAACTTTATAACAAATAAATTTGTTGCTTGAAAAATTGAATGTAATTTTTTTTGTAGGGTAGGTACCGAGAAAGTAGTGATAAGACACTCTAGTCACGCACTTTCGGTTTGCCTTTGTACTAAACGGAGAAAATAAAAATAAATGATCTTAAACAACCATATTTATATCAAACAGTATACAGCATTTGTGCGACAGGCACAAAGCCACGATAGCCTGATATCTGTAATTTATATTAATTTATCTACAATAATCCATACTTATCTATATAACGTATGTTATTATTTGAAAGTGGGGAACGGAGTGTCTTAACACTACCATCTGTCTATCCTGCTGTGTGCGGAATACAGCGTGAAACTGATTTATTTATTTATTTTTACTTATGTATACAGAACCAAAACGCACTTTAGATAAATGTGTAAGGTCTTAATTATAACAGTGTGCTCATCTCAGTCGGTTTCTAAGTAATATTGTAATCTAAAGCGTACATCTAAGCGCAGACGTGTCTTCCCTTTTATAAGGGCTACAACATGAAGGTATGCCTTTCGGTTTCATCTGCAGTAATAATTATTTTTAAGTGTGTTATAATATGGATATTATTTTGATTTTTCAACTCAATTCAGCTTTACGATGTAGGCAGAGGCTGATTAGTGTTAAGACTCTCCGCTCCTCACTATCCGCCGAATTCTGGAGGCATTGCGATTTAAGTGAAAAATAGTACATAATAAATTATTATTATTTCTTTGAGTGGGAATCAAACCCACAACTGTCGCCCATCTCCATACCTATGATAAGGGATTCAAATATATATTATTGCTTATCTAAATAGCGACTAAATCAATGAAATAAAAAATATATATCCATGGAGCAATAAACTTTATAAGGAACATAGTTAAGACGTCTGAAAAGTCGCTGAAGTACCTACGCTCTAAGTGCCTTAGGATGCTTTACGAAATGATTGTAGTGTGTGTGTTAAATCATTATTTTCAAATTAATAGTAAAAAAAAGTATTTTCATTTAAAATAAATGGTTTATTATTAGTAATAAAATAAGTGAAAAGTAAGACTCTATCTCTCTAATCTATCTTCTGTAGGTACTTTTTATAGCCTCCCGCACAAAGCAGGCCTGGGTAGGCAAAAGGAACCTAGGAACCTAGTTTTAACACACTCACCTTAATACATTATCTTTCCTCCAAATTCTGCAGACTTTCCGTGTTGAGAAACGGATAGAATTGTACATTTTAATCCTTATTGATCTAATATAGGTGAGTATTTTTTCAATAAATTTATTGATATATTACTTATATAGATAATATTAGCTGTCGTGTGTCATACTCGAATAGAAATGTTTTAAGAAAATTGCATACCCCTCAAATTGCTGGAGCGTTCGATGTTGAATGATTGGTTTCATATGTAGATCGACATTATATAAGAAGTTGTAGGGAAATATAAAAGTATTAAAGCCATCGTGGCACAGTGAGTTAGTGTTTGAATATAATGAGTTAATGACATAGTGCGACGTTGAGCTCCGCTACTTAACACATGCTAATTGGAATTTAGGCGAAAAGCGGAGACCAGATTGTTTTAACAGTAGATTCTAGGTAAGTAGGGTTAAGCATGAAACTAAGTATAAATAGATATGCTTGATTTTTGGTAACAGAAAATATTTTTTTCAAGATATGTTTAGGAAAAACATTATTTCATTTTAATATCGACACAAAATTATATTTCAATTTAAAAAAAACAATAATGTCGATAAAACTCTTACTCTCAATAAAACAGAAATAAATATAGAATTATGTACGCTTCAAATGCTTCAGCTCTTAAAGGTTCAACATAGAACAAAATAACTAATTAATAGAAATCTCAATAGGAAATATCTCCTCCATCAAACTTTACACAAAGGCAATCAAACACGAGAATCGAAATGGTCGAGTTAAACAGTGCAAATTCAATAGGATATTCGCATACTTGGAATTCTCTAATAAGTGTTCGAGCAACCCCTTGGCTTTTAACCCCTTCGTACCCTGTCATTTTGAGAACAAATTAATCATCATCATTTACATGCAGCACTGGTAGCCAGATTTGTTTCTACGATTATGTCACCCTCGCCATTTAGTTGGGAAGTGGAACAGATTTTGTGGATGTGTTCTAATACTTTTGAATGTTAATTAGACATTGTACAGCATTTTCGTGCTCATTAAGATTTATTGGGTTAGGGTTGATTTTTTTAGATTAAAATTTGTTATTGTTTGCTTTTTTTTGTTGTAAATGTAGATTTTTTTTATTGTAAGCTAATTAAGTAAGGTTTGTGTAGTTGTGAAGTGTATAGGTTATTACCCCTCGGTCGTCTTAGGGAGCCTCGATGTTATGATGCAAAACATGAGAGTGTATCCACCAAGAATGTTGTCTTTCATGTCCATTGGGCAGTCGTGCCGCAGGGGCAAAAAGTTTGACTGTAAACGTGACAAGTTGTGGATTCGATTCCCACTCGAGGAAATGAAATATTTAAAATGTCCATTTCTTCGCCCTGGTCGGACTTAACAACGGGCTTACAATTTAGTGGAAAATGGGAAACGGACTGTCTTAATACTAGGTTCCCTCTACGTATCCTGCTGTGTGTGAATACAGCGTGAAGCTGAAGTAAATTTTTGAAAACAGTGGGAAATGAAAGAAGCGAAGTTGAAAGACACATTCTAGCAAAAAAACGCTGTGATTAATGCGAAGTAGAAGGATTGTATGTATATTGCTTAAAAACTAGCTAATTCTCTTATTGATAGTGTTCATACAATAAAATAATTTAGTGACATTTTAACATAACTTAATAAATATAAGGTAGAGACATGAAATATATATTTATCTCAAATATTCTCAGAGATTTCTGAGTTTTGTACGGGTTAAATATTCGATATAGTTATTATGAATAACACATTTAACTAATAACTTTTACCCAAGTGAGTTAAAAATACCTACGATATGACCTAAAGATAGAGTTCATACCTATACCCGATTCGTTAAATACAATCAGCTATCGGTCCATGCAAATCAAACGGCCAAAGTCAAATATAATCACGCCCAAGGGCCATTCGGGACGGCTAGTGACAATTATTGCGTTCATTTTGATTTGGCACAGTCCGCACCCCCGCCCCGGAGCGGCCGTAGGAAGGGTTGAAGTGTGAATTGTGATCTCTGTTAGAATATTAATATATTTGTCTTTGAAATTGGTGTAAGCGATTTGTTGTTTTTTTTTATGATGATGATGACGATGATAAGGCTAGTCAGTCAGACAGGATGTGGGTTGGATTCTTAGTGGAAATTGAATATTTAATGTTTTTATTTCCTCGTTGTGGCAACGACAATGTGTCCACAATTCGGTAGAAAGTGGGAACGAAAGTGTCTTATTGGGAACAGATTGTCTATATACTAGGTTCCCAAGTTCCCTCTGCCTACTATGCTGTATAATAAGCTTGTCTTATGTTTTATATAATACATATTATGTAAAAGATACGTGGGTGTAAATAAGTTACATGTAAGAAAAGACTTAAACAAATGAATTTAAATGATATTTTTTAAATCTTCATCTAAATATACAAAAAAAAATGGACGAAAAATATTTTCAATGATTCATTAAACATCTCCCCTCAAAGCAACTAAAAAGGACCGATCGCCAAGATGTTTGATCTTCCGTAATACCTTAATATCTCAGGATTAACACAACCTGAGTCTAAAATTAAAATCGATTCCAAAGTTTTCATTACACACCGATCGATATTTAATTTCGATATCTCGCTTTAGTGTCGAGCCTTGTTAGTATAAAATTTATTGCCACGAACTAAACTTATTCCTTCCTATTGTTCGTTTCGAGATGACTCGAACAATGCCATCATAATTTATTTTTCGATGCATCCCTCTCCCACAGATAAAGTCGTGATAACAAATGATAACTAAAATAATAAAATAAACCGCGGCTCTGTAGCGACATATTTCATTAATAAAGGCAAAACAAGTATTGAGGTATCATACGAACTCACTTTGGAGTGTCCATACGTTATAGAGATAAAAGGAAAGCCTCGGAGCCGTTGGATTTATGCGATATCGAAGTTGGAGTGATGCTGTGTAAGAACAATGGACGATCGTGGCGCCCCATGCGGTGAGCGATCCGGGCGGGGGTTTCTGTAAGGAGTATGGAATGTGGCGACATCTATTGTCTAGTAGTGTGGATTGGTTTTATTGTTTTAATATAGGAGTTTAATGATCTTATAAAGTAAATTTTAGCTAAATTGCGAAATGAACATTTAAAAAATGTTTAGAAATGGTTTAGACATATTGATATTCTATATAAAAACTTAAGAGACTGTACCTGTTGAGATAATAGGCACAATCGCTCTATATTTACTCTAGATGATTCTATCTCTACACATTAAAGATAAAATTTTGAATCGATTATCTCTTTGAGGTAGTCATTACTTACATTTTTTTGGAATGTAGATTATATTTATACATGATAATCCTACGTATAAACAATAAACACAAATTAAAAAAAAACAATATACCTATTTTTAAAATAAAATAGTTAAGCATCCTTCCCATTGAAAAGCGACGAATTTTGCCAAAAAATATTCATAAGCTGTCATCAGGCGACTGGACCCACGCCAGATGCGGCAAACCGACGACAAAATATTTCACAGCAAAATACTTACTCAAGTAAATCACCCCTCGCTCTTTAAAATCACTTTTGAGAAATCGAGCGGCAATTTCTTAAAAAGTTACGCCAAAATTAAGCGTTCGAACTCCATCTGAATTATAGCCGAAACTTTGCAATGGCTGACGGGATGTTTGTCCATTATAATATATAGGGGGGTATTATGTTCACTTACTACACTTGGCAAGTGGCCCTAATTAAGTAGAACATTGTTCCTAAATTTAAAATATTATCTAGAATCTCTCTTTTAAATGTTATCCTATAGGAGCGTTACGAATAGTGTTCACTTCCGCATACTTCCCTAAACGCACCATTACAGTCAGTGGCCCGTTGCGCCGTTATTTATGCTCAACATTAAAAACAAAATGATATGCTTTCGCCGCTGAAAATCTAAAAAGAATAAGCAATAAAACGATAAAACCCAAATCTGATACATACTAGGGCCGCAATTTCCCGCAGGGCGTGCGAGCGGGACGCGGCTATACACCTCCTAAATGAATACGACGCTACTGTTTCATCTCTCACCTCTATCGTTCGGCGATCTCTGAAGTGTCCTAACTCTACGCGCAATAAAAGAAAATTCAACCTTAGATGTAAGCTTTAAGCGTGCAAAACGAATGCAGATTACAACAAATGGTTTTAAGATTAATATAGTACGAGCGCCACCCCCGCCCCATACCACCCTGGACGCCGCTCAGCATTCAAATAGGAATTGAACGGATGACCAAAACATAATATCGTTGGTAGATTCAGGGGTCATAAATCAAATGAGAAATAATCTGTTTCGGAACGAGATAGTCGCGATGCCGTGCCGCCATAAAAACGCAAAACGTTTCGTCTGATTGAAATCGTTGCGGTACTGGCGGCGTTTTTTCGACGCGTTATTTCCTTTTTATTTTCCTTGATGTATAATCAATGTGTTAACGGATGGCCGCCAAGCGAGGGCTTTGAGAGTAGATTTGCCACACAAAAGGTTCTGATATTGAGTTTGAAAGTAGTTTCTCTTTTCTTCCTTTATGTTAATGGCACTTTCCGCGGCGTTCGGTAATGGCTTGTGTGAATAAATGTCGCGTTTCAGTTAGTGTCGCGAGCTTTCAATTCACTGTCTAAACAATAGTTGAAAGGTTCCAAGAAACAATGGGATAGAATAGAAATATATTTATACCATGTTAGTGCAAACTCATAAATTATCAAATTAATCCAAAATAGAGATTAACCCGTCAAGTTATAATTCAAAATATTCGATAAAATACCCAACAGATTGCGCCACATGTGGTCAACCTGTCCCACAGCCGCGGCACATGCCATGCCTACCTTCCACAATTACTACTTAAGTAAAAAAAACAAATTCAAACTTTCGTTTTTCTGTCGAGGAACCTTGAACCTTATATGGAACAGGTAGGTTCCATAATCCTGGACAAGTGACATGTCACGGATCCGACCAACTGTTCCGGATGATAGTTATCAAAAAATTAACAATTTGTTTAAAGCAAATGAACCGGGGCTAAGCCGTCGGTAAATTATTGGAACGCTTAGCGATGCCCCGGACTTTAATGTTCACCGAATGTCACCTTTCCTGTGCGAAGTATGCCCTTATCTTTTTAATCTTTCGAAAGAAATTTTAATATGTTTTTATTGGTCGTCACATGCAGCGTTGGACAGCTGGCTTATTTTGTAAACGTTGGAATTGAATTTGAAATTTTACTATATTATCTATTTTAACCGATACAAATTTCTTACTCCGATAATTTGACTTTTTGGGGACTATAATTTTATAATTTCTAATTTTTTCGTTAATTTTGTAATGTAATGTAGTTAATAAAAACTATAATAAGATAATCTAAATAAACAAACACCTCTAAAATTATAGGTAACTATACATCTAATTTGACCCTATTTTTTCTCTTTTCTACTCGACAAAAATACGGAAACTCCATAAACATAAAAAAAATAAACACCGTATAAAAAATTCACTCGTTACTTAAAAGATAATCAACGTAGACGATGCCTCGCAGAAATAATATTCCACGATCCACACAAAGTTACAGCTAAATCAGAAGCGTCGAGCAATACCATAACACTTTCCTTTACGACTTTTTTAGAGCATTCCTTCTAGTTTCGTGTTCGTGATTGCTATTCATTTAGGGAACATTAAGGAAATTATTTCTTTTTTGTTATTTTTAACTTTACGCTATACCCGAATATAGCAGGGAGAAAGGGAACCCGATTATCGAGACATTGTCTGTTGAGCTTCGGAACTCAACACCACGCTTTGTCTTATTATCAAAGTGAAAAAAAAAATGAAAATTATTAATTCTCCCGAATAAGAATCGATCCCACAACCATCCCAATTATCCAAATACTATATTTGCGCCACGACAGCCCTAAACCAACACTTTCTTTTACGACTTTTTCAGAGCATTCCCTTTTATTTCTGTATTCGTGATAGCTATTCATTTGGGCGTCATTAACAAAATGATATATTATGGTGAATAAAAAATGAAAATTAACTTTTGGTTCCAAATAGACAATTGCATGTTGACAACTAATTATCAAAACGTTAACTCACCAAGTTTTTTTTTGTGTATCGTGACTGTTTTTTAACAATAAATCTTAACCTAATGAGGTATTTATGCGAGTCGAGTCTCCTTGTCGACTATTAATCCTTTATTCTAAAAAATAAGAACGACGGTTCCTTCGATACGGTTTTTTTTAGCTAGAAGTGTTTGCTTAAACATCTAAGGTTGTGGATTTGGGTTACCTAAGCTACGGGTTGCGTTAATTTTTTATGGAGATGCTCTCGTTTAGTGAAGTCATGAATAAATAAAATGGTAACGGAAACGAAATGAGGTTGTTCTGTATTTTGTCATAGTATTCTGTGTGCACATTTAATTTTCATTGGTATGTATTATAGATACTTTAATATAAGATTAACTTTTTTAATGTATTCGTAAATTAATGATATATTCTCTTTATTTTTTTTAATAAATAGTTCGTAATAATCTATTGAAAATGGTTTAAAATATAAAAAATAAAATTATACCTAGATAGAAATTCTTGTTGAGTAATATTATATAACTATTTAGTTTACTTGGTTGAGCTAGCAAATCTCAGGAACTACTGGTTTGAATTGAATTCCTTTTATTGAGGAAAGCCATAGGTTAATTATTTCGGTGAATTCACTGTACTTAACCAGTGGTACCTTGGACACTCAGGATAGGTTATGTATCTTATACAGTACACAATTATTAGTTATTTCCATTTGACCGTGGGAGCGAAGCCAAAAATAAATACTTACTAGAAAATATATATTCGAAATATTCTATATATCTAAAATACTCATACTCTTATATTTTCTAAGAAATATATTTGTAGGGAATGGAGTGTCTTAACACTAGGTTCCCTCTGCCTACTCTGCTGTGTGCGGGATACCGCGTGAAGCTGATAAAAAAAATATATTTTTGTATCCTTAATTTTGGGTAACACTTTAAAAATATAAAAAATATACGTCAGATTCATTTAATAGTAAAATTTGCGTCATCATGTCCCTTCTAGTACCTTGTGTTTCGTTTATTATAGATCTGTGTAAATATTTCATTTCCAAATTCATGATTTAAGTCAATTTTGTGGAGAAAGGATATTATTATTGAAACAAGCCGCTATGAGCGGTTTTTTACAATTGCAATATTAGGCTAAGTGTATCTGAATTTTGGCTTTACTAACTTAATATATTCAAACAACGAAATAAACTCTACTTGGAATATATAGAAATAAAATATATTAGGCCATACATAGGCCAGTCGTGGTGCAGGAGCACAAAGTGTTACTGTAAAACCGACTGGTTGTGGGTTCGATCCCCACTCGAGGAGATGAAATATTTACTTAAATTTATATTTCCATTTCTTCGCTCTGGTGTCGAGGTGGCGTTGAATTTTGCCACTCAACACGCAATGCCTCCAGAATTCTGTAGAAAGTGGGGAACAGAGTGTCTTAACACTAGGTTCCCTCTGCCTACCCTGCTGTGTGCGGGATACAGCAGGGTAGACAGAAGGAATGAATAAATAAATTAAAAATCAAAAAAATCAGCTTCACGCTGTATCCCGCACACAGCAGGGTGGGCAGAGGGAACTTAGTGTTAACACCCTCCGTTCCACACTTTTGAGTTGAGTGGCAGAACTCAACGCCGCGCTTAACCAGAGCCAGAGCGAAGAAATGGAAATATAAATTTAAGTATATATTTCATCTCCTCGAGTGGGGATCGAACTCACAACCAGTCGGTGTTACAGTCACACCTCTTGCCGCTGCGCCACGACTGGTCTCAATTATTATTATTATTATTATTATTAATGAATAAATGCAGAGTAAAATGATATATATCTACTTTCTTCACTGGCAAATTTTCACAGATTTTCAATAATTATAGAATTATGTAAAAAAAAAAACAAAAATAAAACATGCTAAACGTTAAAGTCCATTATATTGTCATCAACGTCAATGTTCAAGCAATTCAACATCCAGTGGGTTGGATTGGTTTTTTTAGTTAAATTTCTGATGGACACCAGACTATTCTGGGGTGGACACAGGCCACCCAGCCCCCTCTATTCCTACGCCCATGTTCACTTCTACGAAATCTATCATAAATAAAGCCAATTTGTAAATAACAATAAGAATCCATAAAAATAAACTTAATTGTAGTAACATTATTCCTGTGTCGTATAAATAGTATGAATTAAACACAGTTAATAGTTTCAACTGGGGTGCATCTGATTAAAACCGGAGTTAATTGCCGTAAAATGGCCGTTTAGTTTACAATGTCTAATAGATAAGTATCGCTTAGATTAATGCTTATGTTACCGTATAAATTATTATGTGTAAATTAGGTTTTTTTTTCTCCTTTAATATTTTTTTTTTAGCTATTTGCATGGGAAGAGGTAAGTGATGGTTTCTTTTTCTTTCTTTTTATTTATATTATCGGTGAGTCATGATGGTTTTGATTGTGAATTTGGTGCTGGTAGCCAAGCTTGTATCGCGATGGGTTGTGGGTTCGATTTGAACTCGAATAAATGACATATTTAATATTTTCATATCGTCGCCTTAGTGTCGAGGCAAAGCGTGGCGTTCAGTTGTACTCAACACGTAATGTCCAAAATTCTGCGGAAAGTGAAAATCGGAGTGTCTTAACCCTAGGTTCCCTCTGCATACCCTGCCCATGCTCGATACATGTGAAACTGAAAAAAAAAACGAAATTTTAAGAATTATTATTAGCCTATGTTCGCACACCCACAAAAGAGATAAAAATAAGACAATTCACAAAATAAAGCGAATTTTACATTCATACATTTGAAAAGCCGAAATCAGCTTATAAATTCGAAAACAAAATCCTCTACTCTCACTCGGTGTAATTTATTGTGGAGTTGCGAATAATCACGAAGGTGGCGCATAAATCGTAGGCCATTTGCAAAATAGGTGCTACCTACTTCGCCGTCCCGTTGTCACCCTCTCCTTAGACTATTTATCGTGTGACCATATATGAATATTCAATATATTATATTTCTATGAAAATGTATATAATGTATAAGTTCGTAAATGAATAAATATTTCGTTCTAAAACATTTAAAAAAATGATTTATGTTTTTTTTTTTCAGTTTCACACTATATCCTACATATAGTAGAGTAGGCAAACGGAACTTATTGTTAAAACACAACGTTGCCCACTTTCCGCCGAATTGTGTAGGCTTTTGTTGAGTGGCGGAATTCAACGCTGCGCTTTGTCTCGACACCAGAGCGAAGAAATGAAAATATTAAATATTTCATTTCCTCGAGTGGGAAACGAGCCTGTCGCGTTTATAGTCACATGCTTGTGCCCCTGATCCACGACTGGTCTCATGTTTTTAAGTAATATTGTTTTTATAAATAATTATAAATAATGATTTTCATGTATTTTTAATAATGTTCATAATATTTGACTCTGTTAACGTCCAATTAATTCTATAAACAATTATTAAAATTTGAATATCAGTATAAAACATATGCTACCTATTAAAATGTTAAAAACGTAATTTAAAAAATAAACAAACATACAGAAATATATTTTTTAAAATGAAAAAAAAAGGAATAACACAAAAAATTTAATATTGAAAACAAAAAGCAATATGATAAATAATAGAGCTCAAATAACACTAAACCAACATACACTCAGGTAAGCCTTATAAGAAACTACAAAATTTCTAATAAACGACTCTACGTACGACGAGACGCTCTACTTCTACCAGCCAAAATATACCGCGTTTAGGAATTTTTAATAGTTTCACCCTTTCACCCCATCGGAACCCTGCCTAATGTATTTGAAATCTGTCTTGAAGTTTTATCTATTGGAAATTGCTGTTTCGAACTAACATCGGATTTGGCCCTCGCAGTTGTAACTACAGGATATAAATTTAGAATCGACGGCGCAGTCTATACTGGGCTATAGGGTAATTGTAATATAAGCTAAATTCAATCGATGTTTTTTTTATTTAATTTGCACGTATTCCTAGCTTCTTGGATAAAATGTAAGAAGATTTTAGTCAAGTTGGAAAGGAATTGGGTTACGTTGGAGCCAATTTCTAAAATGAAATAGGTGTTAAATCATAATACATATATAACTAAATATGTATACTAATTTTTTTATTAAAATTAAGTTAGTCTAATAAAACAAAAAAATGATATTGTAATTTTAAACATTAAATCCTCCCCCCGTACAACGGTTTCTTCGTCTCGAGAAAATTAATTTAGACCTCTACATTAAAATTTAATAGCGTGGAAGTACGGGGATAAAAAAGAGGGAGGTCTTAAACTTTCATTATAATATTTAATGTTGAAAGTGCACTATTAGAATAATTATCTATATTATCTATGCATGTGGAACTATCCCCCTCACCCCCCAATAGTACGGCCATCCAATAAGAGATGGCGTTCGCTAAACTATTGCTCTCTTTCACGAGCAATTTACTCCTTGCACTAATTAAAAGAGCGAGCGAGACGCCACGCCTACTCTCAGAACAAACGGACGGGGGATACGAACCGCCAATCAGAAGCGTTGATTATTTGTAATTAGAACGTCGAGCACTTCCTCCGTACGAGATGACCAATGAGATTCTGTATTTAACAACTGCCTTTGGTTTTTATGAGAAAAATCTCTCACAATTAATGAAATATTCGCACTTGAGATATTTCTATTGAACGATAGTAATTAGGTGGGTGGGAAGTATTTTTTTGTGCTTTTTCAGAATTTTAATATTTTTTAATACGTAGGTACTGAAAGAAAAAAAATCTACTTAGTTTTATTATATACTTTGAGAATTAACGATCATTATTCCAATATAATTTGGTATTTCGTTGTTGTGTTTCGTTATAATAGGCATTCCTAGAAAAGGGTTAAGCCTTTAGTAAACATATTAGATATACGCAATGTAATGTTATTTTCTTTACTAATATTGTAATCACGAATATTAAAAATATTATTTTGTACTATTATACTTAATATGTTTAGAGAGCTCACATTTATTTATACTTTAACAAGATCGGGTACATTTTTTATATGTAAGTAGTTAGTTGTTACTAATCATATTAAGTAAAGGAAAGAGTAAAAAAAAGAATTCTATTTTTAAAATCATACGCGAATCGTTGTGGGTTCGATCCCTACTCGAGGAAATAAATATGTATTTAAATTTATATTTCTGTTTCTTTGCTCTGGTGTGGAGGCAAAGGGCGGCGTTGAGTTCCGCCACTCAACACGCAAATCCTCCAGAATCCGACGGAATGTGGGGAAAAGAGTGTCTTGACACTAGGTTTCCTCTGTCTACCCTGCTGTGTGCGGGATACAGCGTGAAGCTCATTTAATTTGATTTGATTCCAAAATTATACTGGATTAAATGATATAATAAGTACTTGTCCAATAATATTTACTATTATAACGATATAAGGTCCAAAGTCGATTAACCAACTTCATGATATAAGACCTGGCAACTCCAGATTACGTCAAGAGTTAATTTAACAAAAGGAATACAGCTATAATATTTCATCTAACAAATGTAGTTCAGTCCAACAAAAACTTTCTCATTCCAGCCATTGAAACAGCACAATTATTCAACGGAGGAAAAGTTCTGAAGAATCAGAGCGGCCACAATGAGGAACCAGTTTGCATATAGAGATAAAGTGGGGAATATTAATGTGAATCCCCCTTTCACCCACTCCAGGGTTCCCTTGTAGGGTGGCACTCTCTTCGGCGAGTGGACCGCGGGACAGTCGTGATTTTAATTATATTTCGACGTGAGACCGTCGAGAGTTATGACTTTGTGGGAACTTGTTGTAGGTAGTTATGTAGAATGTAATTTAAACTTAAGCTGTTTATGTAATAAATAGATTGTAATATAATTATTTTAAATAATTATATTTATATAGGTGTCTTTAGTGTCTTAACACTAGAAAACCTAGCGTTAACACTGAGTTCTCCATTTTCCGCAGAATTTTGAGTTGAGTGGCGAAACTCAACGCAGCGCTTTGCCTCGATACCAGGACGAAGAAAATGGAAATATAATAATAATAAAATTTAATTTTCTCTGTTGGGAATCGAACCCACAACTTGTCGCGCTTACACAAGCATACTTTGTCCCACTGCGTCACGGCTGGACTTAGGTTCATTTTATAAAATAATTACTTATTGCAAATACTTGAAAAAATATAGGTTATATAAGTTTTACTTATTAAGGTCAAATATTATTAAAATATAGATAAAAACGACATCCACACACTTTTCCTCGATTTCACCATCAATTATAGATAAACGCGACTTTTGCTCACAAAATCTTTTACATATAAATGAAAAAAACTTCAACTATAAATCTCATGAATATTCAAATGCTAAACGAAATTGCCGGATAAGCTTCCCAAACTACAACAATGGTATACCATAAAGTTAATCCCATATTCAACTACACATCGAAGCAACATAAATTTTCTTTTCGACA
Organism: Heliconius hermathena; assembly: GCA_013403705.1. NCBI lineage: Eukaryota > Metazoa > Arthropoda > Insecta > Lepidoptera > Nymphalidae > Heliconius > Heliconius hermathena. The sequence goes on along the minus strand of JAAIXJ010000175.1, from coordinate 235,511 downwards.
AACTAATGTCAATGTTAGAACGCCATTAAACAAATTCCGAGACCTCACTACAAATACATGATGTTGTATGAATATAAAATAGTTACGGAACGCGCGGTTGTGTGCGTGACGTTTGGTTACAGATTAACTTGGTGACAGAGCCTTAGTGTCTCTAAATACCTATACGTTATCTTATGCTGTTTTTTTTTTTTAATTTTAAAAAATCAGCTTCACGCTGTATCCCGCACACAGCAGGGTAGGCAGAAGGAACCTAGTGTTAAGACACTCCGTTTACCCCTTTCTGCCGAATTCTGGAGGCATTGCGTGTTGAGTGGTAGAACTCAACGCTGCGCTTAACCTCGACACCAGAGCGAAGAAATGGAAATATAAATTTAAGTAAATATTTCATCTCCTCGAGTGGGGCCGCTGCGCCACAACTGGCCTTAAATTTAATTTTCCTTTTCCTTTTTTTTTAAATCATGCACGTCGTATGTAATATATATTTGAAAGTTACGAGATCTAGTTAAGTGACTAGTGTTGTTATTATTATGATAAAAGTAGTAATTTGAACCGGTAATTGTTGTATCTAACAACACCTTAGAAAGTACATAGATATAATGTTCCACTTGTCAACGTTACGCATTACTAGAATTACCTACATATAAGGAGGTTGTAACTTCCAACGACAAATTCTTCATTTCTATATAATAGAATTATCTTTTAGTAACTCACCTTTTTGACTTACCCTCACATTTTTCCCGTATAGCAGTAAGCCTAGGAACGTAATGTTGAAACACTCCGTTCCCCAGTTTCCGCAAAAGTTTCTAATAAGACATTGCCTATAGAATGGCAGAATTTAATGCCACGATCTGTCTTGTTACTAAAGCAAAGAATTGACAACAATTCATTCCCTCGAGTGGAAATCGAACCTGCAATATTTCTTTTACAGTAAGACACTGTTCCGCTTCACCACGACCGCATAAAACAATACAATTTGCCAAAAACGTCTCTACCCTCAATCCAGTCTACACGTACACATACGTCACTGCTAAAGGGCGCATATGCATATGTGGGGGCGTATGTAAATACATGAACGCTAAACTGTAAGGATGTGTGATGGTGAAGCTCCAGAGCGAGAAGTCTTTCTCATTATCGACCTCGGGTCACGGCGCATGCTCCACGGGGCCTAACGCCGCTAACGAGCGCCTTATTGCGACAGTGGTTCATCGCCGTAATTGAGTTACGAGTTTGTACGTAGCAATTTTGTTTTTTTTTCTCTTAGAACCCGGTCACGCTAATTGGGACATTTTTTACTTAGCGTAGCGTTCTTGAGCAAATATTGGATTAGGCGTAATTCAGATCGCTCTTTGAATAACGTTTCGTAATGAATTTTACTTTGTAAGTTCGTTATGTTTATGTTTTTTATTTGTTTTTTTTTTATTATATATTATGGGATTTGTTTTTCGTGAACATGTTTTTTTGTTAAGAATTATCTATATTAATAAATGAATATTATAATTTTAATTTGTACATTTAATTTTAATAGGTATATCTGATTCTAAAATAAACCGGCTAAATGCGAGTCCCATTTTCAGACTCGCCTACTGAGGGTTCCATACAAATTTTCTAATTTTAGGACAAAAGAAAGTACAACTTATAAAATTTGATGAGCTTAATATTGCGGGCTTCTTGCATTCATTTTATATGAAATTAACTACAGTTATGAGTTTGGAAGAGTTTTTATCTCTATTATAAATGTAAATTTCCATTTTTCGGATTTTATCTTTTTCTACGGGAAATTCGGAAGCGATTACATTTACATTTCTATTTTATGAAATGAACTGTAAGTAGAAGTTTGTAATGCTTTTTTCCATGTCATATTCATATTATATTTTTTTTCTTTTCTTTGTATTGTAATATAAGAGCTCACTTTGTACCAGATTTTATAACTGTAAATATACACGAAGTACTCTTTAGGTTTTGATTATATAGAAATACAAAATTTCGTACAAAATTTATGTATAGGTAAATGCTTATATCTTTTGGTGGCGTTGGCTTAGAAGCTTGTTTTTTTTATGTGCTAGCAAATACATTCTGGTTCTAATCAAATATTTAGATATTTGATATTATTAATTTCGGCTTCATATACCTAAATAGACGGAAACCAAAGATTTCGATGTTTTCCTTTTGATGTGCGGAACTCCAAAAACATATACCATAATGGATGCCTACTACTCAGTTCCCTAGTTACTCTCTATTAGATATTTCTATTCACGAGGAGATATAATATACATACCTACCTAAGTAAATCTTGCTCCTAAAATTTCAGCTTTTAACTAAAAAGTTAGCCACGACAGCCTCTGGATGGCTTTTACTTATAAACCGACGTATGGTGGAAAATTAACACTATTCAAATGCACAAAGCGACTAGCTGCAGGGCCCAACAATTATATAGCCGGTCGTCGTGAGATCTGACCTGACTATAAATTCATGGAACGTACCTTGCTGTTAATAGTTTGACCGGTCTCTTATCTACGACGGTCAGACTGTGCGGTAAAACATTTTGGTACCGTGTTAAAGAGAATTATAGCAGGGTAGACAGAGAGAATCTAGTGTTAGGACACTCCGTTCTGAGGCTACGACTAGCCTCTTTATGCATAAATTATACTAACATAAACATAAATAAAAAAATGTAAAATACTTATCTTCATGTATTTTGAACGAAAAATGATTTAGTAATAGAAAAGCTTTTCATAGTTTTAGTAAAGGTCTGCAGTTTTGAATAATATAACGATATTAACATTTCACTAAAATTTATAGAAAAATTCTTCGTTACTTTATAAGCTTCAATTATCCTACTTTCTGTTATTAGTCATAAAATAAAAGAAAGAGGAGATTTTTCATGTAGGTACCTATCTTTTCTCTTCTAAAGTTCTTAATGTATTTCAAACCACATTTTTAATCAATAGCAGTACCTTTTTTATATTTATATAATTATTAATTATTTTACTTTGGGGTCTCACAGAAGTATACAGTTTAGTATGGACAAACGATTTCATTGATATACACCGGGAAACGAAGTTGAATAGCGTCGTGCTTTATCTCGCAAACAGCAGAAGTAATGCTGGGACACTCAGATTTCCATTTTCCGCCAAATTCAGAAGGCATTGTGTGTTGAGCACATACAAAAAGTAGATAATTTACTATATTCTATTTTTAAACATTTTTAAAGTGTTATTCCACACTTAGGAAAGAAAAACGTTTATACGTTTTCTAAATAAGTACTATATTCTAAGTAGACAAAAACATTTTCATTAACTTATTACATAAAAACATAAATACAGCCTATATCAAAGCAAAAACACAACCCTGTGCGGAACTTAAGTCCAAGCACCATTTATTTGAACAATATCCAGGCAATAATGTATGGAGATTAGGTAGCGGACAGACGCGTCTGATCCGACATGATACATCAACGTCGAGTGGACACTGGGCGCCCCCTAATGCCCCACAGGGCCGTGGTTGCTTAATGTGGAAACCATTTTATGTTTTATACTCAGTAATACTATTGTTATAACTATTATCTATTGAAAATGTTACTATTTCAAAAATTGTTAAATATAATGTTTATTCTTATTTAATGCAGTACTTTAATCATTAAAATAGGGATTCTGCTTCAATGTTCTATTTTATATTTTAAAAATGTACCCATATTTATTATTTAATCCAATTCATACTATAATGTTGATATGAGCTCGTCGTGGCGCAAGGGCACAAGGATGTTACTGCAACTACTGTAGTGGGTTCGATCCCCACTTGAAGGAATTATTTCTTAATATTTTCATTTCTTCGGTCTACCACCAAGGCAAAAGTCCTGCATTGAGTTCCGTTCCTCAAGAGGAAATGCCTCGAAAAATACAGCGAAAGGTGGGGAACGGAGCGTCTCAACACTAGGTGTGTAAAGTGAGACTGACACTTTTTGCCCCTGTGCCAAGACCTGGCCTTAATCTACTCAATCTACTGGAATCCTATAAAAAAAGTATACAATATAACATTTTCACAAAATGCAATATTTTTCTTTAAATTCTAAAATGAGATACCTACACAAAGTAAACAAAAAAATACGTTTTCTAAATAAGTATTTTAAAAAAATACAATATTTCATTTACTATCCAAAAAGCCACTGCCATACATTTTAGCCAATGTCAAAGACTAATAGCGGAGAGGTTCGGACACGGCTTTGCATACCTAAGCAAGCTTGTTAACGGACGAATTAACACTTGGCAAGTGATAGTGATGGGTCACCATAATTTGTTGTGATTATACGCATTGTTAATGACACGCTTACATTTGTATTATCATTTACATCTTTTGTAAAAATGTATTGATAAGTATAGTGTATTGATCGTGTCGACGCGAGCCAAGAGTTAAGTATTGGTGACGAATAGGTTAATTCTTGTATAATATATTTGTGTCGTATTGTTGGTCATTATTTTGTAAATAGATTAAGTAAATTTTAACTTTATTTTACATGTTAGATAAATATTATTTATATTTTAATGAATGAAAATGAATTATGTATTTAAAGCGTAGGTATTAGTCTTGAGGTCAGTCGTAGCGCAAGGGTACAAACGTGTGATTGTGAACGATACAGGGTGGGTGGGTGTGTTATGGTTTCGATTCCCACTCAAGGAAATGAAATGTTTAATCTTTTCATTTCTTCTTTCTGGTGTCGAGGCAAAGTGCGGGGCTTAGTCCCACCATTCAACACACAGTGCCTTCGGATTTTAGCGCAAAGTGGGGAACGGAAGCATCTTAACACTAGGTTCCCTCTGTTGAACCGACCAGGAGGCCCGGGTAGTTTTAGTCCCGCTACTTTCAAAATTTTTTTTCATTTTCTAGATAAGTATATTTCTTTCCTAAGTGTGGATTAGCACTTTAAAAACGTTAAAAATAGGTACATTATATTTATAGCTTAAACATAGTTTTTGTTAATCAACGGTAATGGCAGCAATTTTTTCTCCCAATCTTTTATATATTCCACATTTAAAGCTATTAGTTTGATTTTAATCTATTGTTATATTATAATCAAATTAACGACAAGCAATGGTGTAGGGAACTATTATTTATATTTATAGTTTACTTAATATGTGTTATTTATGTATTTCAATATTGTAATTTATTTATTTATCATTTATATACATACATACATCTAATATTGTTTATATATTTTGTAGTAAGTATTCGTATTTAGTTTATTTATATCAAAGCGCTCACTGCCGTCGACTGAACCGGTAAGGTGCCGTAATATTTACGCCTACCCCCTTGTCGACGGCATATTTAATTAACACAGTCGTTGCTTGCCATTCGATGCGCTTTCCATACGTTCCTTTGTTTTATTTAGTATTTATTTCCAAATTTGTATCTTTTGTGTTCTGTTATATATATATGTTTGTGGTTGACTTTCTTATATACTGTACCGTGTTTAATTGTGATTTTTCCATTTGTGTTATCACTGTATGTACATTTAAAGTGGTGTTGATTAAACTCAGTGCTAAACGTGAGTAGACTTTTATTATTCACCATCAACACTACAATGGTTTAACCTTACGAATTAACCTTCTTTCTAATTAAAGCAATAATTTGTAGTCCTTGTAGAGCAGAATTAAAAGTTCATACTAATATATTTTTATTATATCTACGGAAGAATCATAAAAACTAGGTACTTAACCTTTTTTTTAAAGAATACTTAGTTATTTGCAGCTGTAATGGAGCAGATGCACAACGGGAACGGTTGCGGGTTCGATTTCCACTTGGGGGAAAGAAATATTTAATATTTTAATTTCCAGGCTCAGTGCGGCGTTGAGTTCCATCACTCTACAGCTACACGCAATACTTCAAGAATTCGGCGTAAAAGGGGGGGAACGAAAGGGGAACTAGGGGTCATATAACTAGAATTCATAGCATACGTAACAAAATCGCTACGGTTATTTTGTAATATTTATCTACATATTTAAATAATAATTAATAAAAGATACTTAACAATAAATGTTATTTTTACTTATGTTCTTACATTTACATTTTTTTTAATTGTATAGCCCAAATATCCTTTTTAAGCCATTATATAAGCCTGAATTTTACAGTCACTACACTAAATATACTGACCGTGTCTTTAAGTCCTATTTCCACTAAACTATCATAGATATTGTAAATAGTTCTAGGGCATTTTATAGAATAGGTACCTATCAGTGGGAAGCACATAGCAATGTTTTCGTTCCATCAGCAGCTCGTGCTTCAGAAATGAAGTTGAGTATTAGAAACGCAGCTCTCACAGACTATTTTCTATGTATTTGATAAGTCTTTATACAAACTATTGAAGGGACCTATCTATTGTAGGAATTGAATGATTTTCTCTATATCTATTTAGTTTTAGTAAATTTTATAAGTACTATATACTATTTATTTGTTTTATTATTATCTAAATTTTCTCAAATATTTACTTAAATTTATATTTCCATTTCTTCGCTCTGGTGTCGTGGACAAGCGCGGTGTGGGGAACGGAGTGCCTTAACACTAAGTTCCCTCTGCCTACCCTGCAGTGTGCGGGATACAGCGTGAAACTGAGAAAGAAAAATATTATCTAAATATATCTTATAAAGTTTTAGTATCATAAAATTGTATTAATCGCTGTCTGGAAATCTAATCAAATATCTTCTATTCGATTTATATCAATCTACAAATGCAAATAGGTATTATAAATTAATTTATTCCCCGTGTGGAAATCAAACCCACAAACAATTTTGTATATAATTTCTTTTTTATTTATGAGCCTCTCTACAAATTGATAGGAATCTATCTGAGTACATATCTTAGGTATACTTGTGACTCTTGAATCTTGATGTATTATACATAATACATCAAGCCGAATTACAACTTGGCTCTACAATATAGGTACCTAAGTATCTCGATATATATATTTCGTTTTATATTTTTTTATTAATATCTATTAATTCATATTTATTAACATTGTGGGTAGTACATTGTGGATATCGACACAGAAGCCAGTGTGATTTCCTTTTTCTAATTTCCGCTTTTAGAATCAATATGTAATTACAAAAGTACCTATAGCCCTTAAACGTGGATTAATATTATGACAGTTTCTTTTCGCCCTAAAGGTTGTCTGAAAGATATGGCTATTTAGCCATAAGGCCACCTTTTTGTATTATATATTTGTTTTCTTTTCTGTTTTTTTTGTGTTTATTTTTATATAAGTGGTGTACAAATAAATAAAAATTATTTATTATAAATATCTTTTTATGGGAATATTTAGATCTGTCAAGATTTCTCTATCATTGTTTATAAGAACTCAATTAGAAGCCAGTACATAAAGAATATTTAAGAACAATACAAAACACGTAACAAACACAAAATCACTTTTCTAACAGTAAAAAGAGAAAAAAAACTAAATTAAAAATAGAAAGTATGTAGTACGAATCCGAACGGCGATAATGCGTACAAAACTCATCTCAGCCACCCCATCCCCGCCCGGGGCGCTAGTGAAATATTATGTTACCCTATTCCTCGCGGACGCGATTAGAAAATTCGTCGCTAGATCCTTATATGATATGGATATTTCATTCGTATAGGAAAAGCAATCTTTGAGTGTTTAACCGATTTGAAATATGAATAGTTATGTTTTCGAAATAATTGTTGGGAATTGTGGTTACTACAGACTTTTTTCTTTTGTATGTGTTATAGATTTTTGAATTGACGAGGCAAAGCGCCTTGTTGAGTACCACCACTCAAACTGCAATGCCTCCAGAAATCGGCGGCAAGTGGGGGACGGAGTGTCTTAACATAAGGTTCCCTCTACCTACCCTACTGTATGCGGGATACACGTGAAGCTGATTTTTTTTTAATATTTCCATTGAAAAATCGTGGTCTAAATTTCAAAGAAGTTTAAATTTAAAAAAATTCTGCAAAGATTGCCTTATAATCTATAACTAAAATACTGTAGCGCATAAAATAAAATTATATTAAACACCTAACAGTATTACAATAAACAAAACTCTATTTAATTACGCAAAAATTCTATTTTTACATATATTATAACAAGTACACCTTTTGTTTAATATAAAATCATATTTTCTATAATTTATTTAACTACTGTAACATTTAGTTGACGATTTTCATTGAAGTTTATACATTTACCACTTGACACTCCTTCGATAATGTAAGCATAAATCAAACGGCCCTGCCCAGGGATCAAAGCATATATCAGGCTAATGCTGATATGATATGTTAAATAAATAGACGCCTCCAGGATATTGGGTTCGGGACGGGAATCGAAAATGAATGGGACGCCTAAACAAAATATGCACGATCGAAAAAAAATACTGACACTTATATTATTTATTGTTTATTCGTTTGTATGAAAAATATGATTTATAACTATTTAGATGTTTGGATACTATTGGTTAGAAATGTGATATATTGATTAATGAGTTTTTCCATGTTGTACGCATTTCCGGTAGGTTCCTAGACAGAAAAAAAAATCTGAATTAAAAGTAAGTAATGTCACTTACTAATTAATTTTTTTAAAGACAACATACCTATAGGTATTTTCATTTCTTGTAAAAAAAATGAGACAAAGGCCTGTATTATGGCGAACGGTATTTGATTTCTCAAACATAATAATGTAAAACCTTATACAATACTGTTGTACTTTTCTTTACTTTACAATACAATATAATGTTCAATTTAATCAAATATTTTTATTTGAAAACCACGTAAGTTAAAGGTTAATAAACTTATTAGATAATATTATTGTACATCTCCACAATATCGTACTATTTACAAGCCAGATGAATGGTGGGATGATGAAGTGCAAGACGCTGTAGAAAGAAAGAAGAAAGCATGGCACGATTATAAAGCCTCAGGTAAGGATGAAAGTGATGAGAGAAATAAAAAGAAAGAGTATAAGCTGTAAGACCACCAAACGAAGGTACTGATAAAGATGAAGCGTGAAAAGTCAGAGAATGAAAGAGATGCAAGATTAACGAACAACTTCAGGTAAAACATGACGATCAAAAATGATGGAAAAGTGACCGGTAAGAGATATAGAGGGAGACGTTTGTTGATCTTCGAAAACACAGTATCAAAGATACGGGAGGAAGTTAAGACACTCCATTCCTTACTTTTCGCCGAATTTTTGAGACATAATTTGTTGAGTGACGGAACTCAAAGCCCCGTTCTCTCTTGGTCACCAGAGTAAGAAAATGAAAATATTAAATGATTCACTTCCTTGACTGGATATCGAACCCATAACCTTCGTGTTTACAGCCACACCCTCACGCCTCAAAGTAAATATAATAAATAATATATACAAAAAAATACTATCAATATAGCGAATCGAAGGCAACAGGGTGTGTCGTTCACACTATCTACTAAGAAATTACACGTTCCTAGGACACCCCCTCAGGGGGAATGACGTCAGCCCACGAATAAATGTGATGGAAATTGGAGGATTTGTTTACCCATATTCCTCTCACACTTTTGACACTAAAAGGTGAAGCGGGTAATACATTGTTAGCATAGAAACTATTGTTTTTATTGGTTAGGTGGTATACATTGCATATTTTGTTTTATTTTTCAGCTTCACGCTGTATCCCGCACACAGCAGAGTATGTAGAGAAAACTAGTATTGCCCACTTTCCGCCGAATTCTGGAAGCATTGAGTGCTGAGTGGCGGAACTCTACGCCGCGCCTTGCCTCGATACCAAAGCGAAGAAATAGAAATATAAATTTAAATAAATATTTCATTTCCTCGACTGGGGATCGAACCCACAACCTGTCGCGTTTACGGTGACACTTTGTGCCCTTACGCCACGACCGGCGTACATATGTATGTATTCGTTGTATATTTAATTTTATTTTATTAATAATACAAGATAAAGAGTTAAGTTAACAGAACGTAACGTCCGTTCTTCGTTTATCACCCGCTTTCGAAAATGTGTTAAGCAGTGGATTTTAACGCCGCTCTTAGTCAAAAAATAAAAATAAAATATCCACACCAACAGTAGAGTGGCGTATTTTGGTTGTTGGACTACGGAATTGTCTTAATGGGGACGAAGTTTCTTAACATTAAGTTTTCAGGTTCCCTCTGCCTATCCCCAAGTAAAGCTGAAAAACCATAAAATGAGAAGTTCATTATGACTTAAAAGGAAATATATTAAAATAAAAGTTAGGTAAACTGCAAAATACATGCCTATTACCTATGAGTATATATAAATATATGAATATACAACAACGTATTCAGACGCCGCAAGGTGCGCCATTACGTTTGAGTACGATGCTAAAAGCATCGTTGAGAGCTTGATACGGTTATGACTAATTTGTAGGAAAACAGTATTTGGTATTCTTTTTGAAATGTTCGTCGGTTCCGAATTCAGATCCTGTTTGGGGAAAAGTTTATATTTCATATAGTCTATAAATATTTATGACAAAGTTAAGACGTAAGGTTTTTGCAAAATTAAAAGGTATAGGTAAAGATATAGCTATCTATTTTTTTATCTTCATTTTCGGCATAGGCAAATAAATATTGTTATTTTATTTATATTATTACTATTAGGTTATTTATCAATAAGGTACCTTCAATACTCAAAATAAACGTTATAACAATAATGTTCACGTTAGGAAAAACATTGCCATTTTTCAAGTGGACATCAATTATTAGATTTTTATCAAATTTCTCTACTAAAATTAGATTTTGATATTTTTTTTCGTTTAAAAATTAAAATAAACAGTTTATCTGTTGTTTAAATAATGTTTTGTAAATTAAGAATTTCTATAAAATATCACATAAAAAAAATCCAATGAAAACACGTGAATAGCAACTATCACACTATTACATATACACTATTGCCTAAAGGAGCTAATCCTGTTATCATAGTTTTATCATGCACCCGCGGCGGCCGTACCAACATTATTTCAAGGTTCAACCCTTAAAGTTTATAAATTGCCATTTTTGAAGATATAATCTTCCCTTAAAGATTAAGCTATATTTTTCTAAGAAGTATGTACCTATTACGATTCGAGACCAGTCTCTGTAATAAAAAAAAAAAACAAACTGTAAACGCGTTGAGCTCCGCCCCTCAACACGCATTGTCTCCAGAATTCGGCGGAAAATGGGGAACGGAGTATCTTAACACTACGATCTCTCTGTCTACGCTGCTGTGTGAGTGATACAGTGACTCTGATTTAATGTACCTATTAATGAAATAAAAATGTGTGTGTATCTCCTTTTTTATTTTCAAGTTTTTACTCCCATAGGAGGGTAGGCCGAAAAATTGTAGTGTCTTATGACACACCGTCCTCGACTTTCCGCTCAACTTAGTAACATTGTGTGCGATGGAGCGGAAAGCAATTAAAATGTAATCATATCCCCTATTCAGGATTGAACCGACAGCCGCGCCACAATAGCCTCTAATATTAATAATAATAGGTATATGTTGCGAAGTTAATTAATTATAAAGCCTATCAGTGGCTTAGGTAGAGATCGAATTGTTTTGTATTCACAGTACACAGTCATGACGGAAAGCTAAAATATCATAAAATTAGATTCAGATTTTCAGACACTACATCTGTCTGGTTCAACTAAATGTATCGTTCTAAGAATATTCCTCCAGAAACTATGGTGAGTATATTTTCATAATCCTTTTAGATATGACATTTGTAATAAATTAGTAACTAGCTTATTAATTATTTAGAAAACGTATAAAAAAATTGAAATTTTGAACGAATTTTGTTTTGAAATTTTGAACGGTGTTTGTTGTAACCGTAGCGTTTGGCGCTCCGTTCTCTCTGACTACCCCGCAAGGGATAAAGCGTGAAGCTAAGTAAGTAAGTAAGTAAGTAAGTAAGCAATCGGTTGTGAGTTCGATTTGAACTTTTAATGAACCATTAGGTACGTACTTATATTTTAATTAGTTTTATATACCCGTTCTGTTAAGAAAATCTTAGCATTGAGATGATTTCATTGAGAGAGAGCCACTCAACATGCTTCGACTCATAGTCAAGCAACAAACAAAAAAAAATATTATATATGATTCATATAGGTGTGTATATTAATACAATGTAAATGGATAATAAATAAAAAAAAAATTAAATCAAACTATTTTAACCGGAGTAATCGCCTATATTTTGTATTTTTATACATTTTTGGAAAATAATCGTGAAAATCAAAGAAGTTATTAAAAAAAATAAAAAATAAAATCAGCTTCATATTGTATCCTGCATACAGTACGGTAGGCAGAGGGAACCTAGTAGTAGAGTAGTAAGACACTCTGTTCCCCACTTTCTGCCGAAATTTTCGAGACATTGCGTGTTGATTGACGAAACTCAGCGCCGAGCTTTTTTTTGCTGCCAGAACAAAGAAATAAAAATATTAATATATAATAATTAATTTTTTCGAGTGGGAATCGAACTCACAACAGTCGTGCTACAGTCACAATGGTACAAGCCCTGCGCCACGACGGCCTCAAATAAATATAAAACAGCTTAAATAATCATACTATTCTATTACATTTAAAAGACACGAGTAAAACAGTCACGGGCAAACGTCCCTTAGTAGGCATCTCGTTCTTTTATAATTTTCTCACCCCGGGCGTCGCGAAAATGCAAAGAACCCTTATTCCGTCTAAAGGCGAATGAAACCCTGTGGTAATATAAAAAGATATTGATACGTTTTCAAGTTAATCTAATTATTATTCTTTATATTAATAATAAATTATTTAGGACGAGTCGTGGCGCAGGAGCACAAGCTTNAAAAAAAATAAAAGTAATTCATCACAAAGGATTGAGCTAGCTAAATAAATAAAAATTGTTCCTATAAAATGTATATTTTATCTAATTAGGTGGCTATTACAAAAAGTGGGGCATCTATCCCGGTTTTACCCTATTGATACGTTTTCAAGTTAATCTAATTATTATTCTTTATATTAATAATAAATTATTTGGGACGAGTCGTGGCGCAGGAGCACAAGCTTGCGACTGTAAATGTGACAGGTTGTGGGTTCCATATTCATTCGAGAAAATTAAATATTTGATGTTTTCTTTTTCTACAAACGAGGCAAAGCGCGGCGTTGAGTTCTGCCATTCAACACGCAATGCCTCCAAGATTCAGCGGAAAGAGGATAGCGGAAGTGTTTTAATGGGAAGGGAGTGTCTTAATACTAGGTTCCCAGGTTCCCATCCTCCTACTATACTATGTGTTAAATTCAGCATGAAGCTATAATTTTCTTTATAAAAACAATAATAAGGTAATTTTTTATGATACTGATTAGTAAATGTACCCAGCCTAACAAATAAGTCGGGTACCTACCTACATACACGTGCTTTGTAAAAATTTTACACATTTAAGTAGATAAAATATAAAAAGTCATATAAACTAAATGTTTTAAAAAAAAAGCATGAGCGTAGACGCTTTAAAATGGTCGAATTTCGTGATAAATCACCTCAATCCAACAATAAAAAGATATTTTACCTACATATCTATGATTGTCAGCAAAATTTTCCTATAAATATTCTTTAGACTGTAAATAAAATCAAGCTTAAAAGCATTACATATTTATTTGTGTATTTAATCAAACATAAGTATCTCTTCTTATTGTATTATATTTTATGCAATTATATTAAGGTAATTTTTTATTAGATTCACTCTGTAGCACACAGCTTCTGTTCCCCACTTACCACCGAGTTCTGAAGGCATTGCGTATTCAGTGGCGGAACTCAACGCCGCCCCTAAGGTAATTATATCGAATACATTTCCATATATACTTACATAGTGAGGCCAGTCGTGGCGCAGAGGCACAAAGTGTAGCTGTAAAATCGACTGGTTGTGGGTTCGATCCCCACTCGAGGAAGTGAAATATTTATTTACATTTATATTTTCATTTCTTCGCTCTGGTGTCGAGGCAAAGCGCGACGCTGAGTTCCGCCACTCAACACGCAATGCCTTCAGAACTCGGCGGAAAGTGGAGAATGGAGTGTCTTAACACTAAGTTCCCTCTGCCTACCCTGCTGTGCGCCGGATTTAGCATGAAGCTGATTTTTTTTTTATATACTTACATTAAGCAATAAATATTAATAATATACATAGTTCATACATATCAGTAAAACCACATGTTGTTAGCAAAAGCATTTTTGTTTATTTTTGGTGACATACATTAGCCCCCAACGCCATATAAATGGTTCATTTGATTTACAGCAGTAACATTTCGAAATCCATTTGCAATTCGGTCCCGCAACTATTACAAATAAAAGGAATTCCTCGTACAAAAGGGAAACCTGGGAAAAGAAATAAAAAACATAATAATTCAAAATGGCGTCTGGCCACTTAATAACAGGCTGACACCATTGGGAAATATAATTTAATTTTTCTCTATTTCCGTCCCCTTTGCGCTTGTGCGGGGCGTATTCGATTATCCCTTTCCCGCGGCTTTCTCAACTGAGCTCTCCCGCCTCCTTCGCGAAACTTCCGCTTGGTTCCCCGGTGTTCCGTATAAGAATTATTTACAAAATTGTGTATTAAGTGTATTGGAATACCGCAAAAATATTTTGTTATCATTATAATAATATGAAATGTTAATTTTATTTATTTTATATATTGAATAATAATATATAGTAACTCAACTACTGCTATGCGGGATAGGACGTGATACTGAAAAAAAATGAAAGCAAAATATTCTTTATTGTACAACGATTTGCATTACAAGGACGTTCTTAATTATTTGTATGAAAGTACAAAAGCCTTAATACTAAGTGAGCAATTTCTTTCAGATAACCTTGGAGTATGCGGAGATAATAAATTAAAAGGGAAACTGAGTAAAATATATATAATAGATATACTTATAAATACCAAAATATATATATTTATACATACATACCTACATATCTTATTATCTTTTATCAATAAGTATATTCAAACGTATCTCTTGTTAAACAGTACTTTATTCTACACAACATTTAACTTAACCTTTAACTAATCTAACGAGGAAACAAAATCGAAATCGAATAATAATATCATCGAGTCTTAATGAAATTGGTTGAAAAAATCATGAAAATATATAAAATAACAATATTATAGATAGATATAATCTTAAGCAAAATATTAACTTACTTATTAACCTAAAATTATATAATAATTGTAAAAAAATATAAGTATATAACAATAATAAAAGTAAGAAGTAAAAGCGCGGCGTTAAGTTCCGCCACTCAACACGCAATGTCTCCAGAAATTGTCGGAAAATGGGGAACGGAGTGTCTTAACACTAGGTTCCCTCCACCTACCCTGCTGTGTGCGGGATACAGCGTGAAGCTGAAAAAAACAGTAAAACTAAAGTAACCTAAACCTGAGATAGAAATACATCCTTCGTTTTATGAATTTATGCAAGAAATGGCGAAATGTATATTTACGGGAGCACGAGACAGGTGTGTGGGCATAATATTCTAATGTTGGTAAGAGCGACCCGCCATCTATAATAATATAACCCTTCAGGCTTCACCCAATGTGGATAACGCGAAATTTGTCACGACAACTCCTTTTTAGGACTTCAATATTTATAATAAATTGTTTTTTTTATAAAATACAATTTGCTAGATTGCAAATGTATTACGTAAATAGTTTTAAAATATAGTTCTGTTTAATTCTTAGTTTATGGCGTTTAGATTAAAAAAATAATGGTAGTTTTGTTTATTGAATATAATATATTTTTTTTCCATAGAAAATGAAATTTCATATTACATTCAAATTAATACTTTCATCAAATTAACTAAAAATAAGTTATAGTGTAACAATTAATTAATTTAAAAAAATATATAAAAAACATTATAAAGAAAATAATACCATGTATTCTTGTAGAGATTTGAAATTTCAACTATGAGAACTATTTTTACAAAATATTAAAACAACGCCATCTTGTGACACCACCGTAAAGCAAATAGTATTTGTTCGTACTTTAAATAAATAAAGTTGTATTCAAGATGTCGCTCTCGCATCTACATATGCTTTTATTATAGTTTGTAATATGCACCATAGATGGCACTATATATAAAAACACTACAATAATATTATAGGTTACAGAATAGTATATGAAATATGAACAATTTTTTTTTTCTAATTCGTTACTTGAATTTTGAATTTTTTTCTTGATTCTCTGTAATAGGCGGCGGACCTATTATACGACAATGGGAAAAGTTAAAAGGAGTAATGTAGTTTTGGCCAGTATGTGTGTATGTATATATGTAAATCGTATGTATGTATATATGTAAGTATAATGTAATCATACAGGGTAACGCTGTATCTTCTGAAATGCTTACCATAATTTGACAAATGAAGCATCGTTTGAAGCGTTTCAGTCTTCCGCTGGTTGTGGACTAAGCGTCTTAGTCGCTGTGGGCTAGTAGGTTGTGGCATGGCGCGTGATATTAAATTCATTTGAATGTAGCGCCCTCTAGAACGCAATAATAAAAACTAACTAAAGAGAGAGAAAAAAAAATGTATCATGTTTGTTGTTAAATGAAAGATCTTAATTAACTTACTAAACTAGTCTGCAATGGTCTCCAGCTATGAATTAGTTATCGCAATGAAGGAGACCGCGAAACGGGTGTGTGAGTCCAGCGCGAATGCCAACACCCTCCACCGCCGTAGGCCAGGGGGTAGAAGAATGCGGTATGCACGTCTTCAATTCTCTCTACCCTTGAGGAGCTACTGCGAGAACCATGCTCCCAGTTCCTTTGAGGCCTACTTGGCCTTGCTTTTCAGATAATCGCGATACTACAACACTGTGGTGGTTGGGAACCATTGCTAATGTATTGTCACCAGAACTAAAAGTTTATAGCAAATTTTAAGTCAATCGGTCAATAGGAAGAGAGTAAGATTTCTTTTATTAGATTTGACTCACAATCAAATCAAGCTAAATAAAATAAAATTAAAAATTAAAATTAAATCAGCTTCACGCTGTATCCCTCATGCGGCAGAGTAGGCAGACGAAACCTAGTGTTAAGACACTCCGTTCCGTATTTACCGCTAAATTTTCAAGGCATTGCATGTTGAGTGGCGGAACTCAACGCCAGGTTTTTACTTAAGTGCCAGAGTGAACAAATGAAAATATGAATAAATAATATTTAATTCCCTCGAGTGTGGATCGAACCCACAACTTCCGCGTGACAGTCACACTCTTGCGCCCCTACGCCACGACTCTAAATAAAATAGATATATACTCTTCGTTTAAAAGCGTGTGGAGCAGCGGTAAGAAGTGTGACTGTAAAACCGACTGGTTGTGGGTTTGATCCACACTCGAGTACATGAAATATTTACTTAAATTTATATTTCCATTTCTTCGCTCTGGTGAAGCTGATAAAAACAGATTGTATACGAGTATACTATGTAGATACATAGTTATATTCAAAATGTTATTTTGTACACAGGATTATATCACAGGCTAATACACTATTTGTCAAATAACAAACTTATTAAACCTCCACACGTTATTTGCAATAAGATAGCGTTGAAATCCGTTTTATGTACCTTTTTATCTCATTCTCTTAATTGATGCGATACAGCGTTATTTGCGAGCTAGCGTTCGTCACGCGTAGTACATTTATTGTTAAAATATCTTAAATATTATTACTATTATAGTATTTTATTTTATTTTTAACTTAAATTAATAATATTTATTTAATATAATGAGGAATACTACGGTGCCTGTGTCTCTCATATATTTTAATATAGCCGAATATTGCTTATTTGGTATAAATTTGGGTGTAGTGATAGGACTGATTGTGTATTTTTTGTTTGTTAGTAAGAAATATAATACAGTGAATGGGTTTTTGTTTGGTGGAAAGAATATGTCTATTATTTCTATTTCTTTGGCATTGACTGCTAGGTAAGTTTTTCCATAGCGTATAATATTTTGCTATTTCGCGTTTTATTTTTTTATTTATTTTCCGTGCTGACAAGACGGGACAGCGCTTAGTTACGCTACTTATTATGCATTGTTTCAAGGCTCAAACTGTTGTGGAAAGTAAAGAGCGAAGCATCTCGACTCTTCACACTAGTCTTTCTTTCCGTCTTCCTTACTATGCGGCAAGAAGGCATGAAGCTGAAAAGAAAAAAATATTTATAGTATTTTTTTATAAACATTTTTAAAAAAATTACCAATGATAAGAAATCACTAAAAATCCTTTAAAAAAAGGATAAAAATAATAATAACATTACAATTTTAATCTTAAAATAGTCATTGGATTTTTGGTCAAATCCAAAAAATACTTATAGAAATTTTTACCACATACTGTCTCCACAAAACATAATTGTAAAAAAATATGTAAATCAAATAAAAAATAAAATAAGTCCGTGATAGCTCATCGGCCATCATCATCAAAATATAAACGCGACGGTTGTGGGTTCGATTTCCACCTAAAGAAACTATTTATTTTCCTTTCCTCGTTCCGGTAATAGAAAAAAGCGCAAAACTTACTTACCACCACTACCACTCAACGTATAACGTCTCTTACGTGGAGAATAGTGTCTTAACACTATGTTCCTTGTTATGTATATTTTGCGATTCAACGTGATACAAATTATAATTAAATTTTAAATTTAATAAAAGCATGTGATATTTTAGCCATTTGACGAGTATAACCCTGCTCGGTGTACCCGTAGAGATATATCTCCGGGGCACACAATATTGGGCGTCCGCACTATCACTTATCGTAGTCACATTTCTAACGGCTGTTATATATTTACCAGGTATTTACATAATAACAATAACAATAATATATATAGAGTAATGAGGACGTCGTGGCCCAGGGGCACGAGGGTATGACTGTAACGCGACGGTTGTGGGTTCGATCCCCACTCGAAGAAATTAAATATAAAATTTATATTTCTATTTCTTGGCTAGTGTCTCGGTAAAGAGCGGCTTTGAGTTCCGCCACTCAACACGCAATTCGGCGGAAAGTGTGGAACGGAGTGTCTTAACACTAGGTTCCTTCTGCATACCCTGCCTTGTGCGGGATACAGCGTGAAGCTGATAAAAAAAATATATAGTAATATTTTGTGCTATAATTTGTCATTTTGTTTGTTCATTACATTGTGTTGAGTGAAATGCACTGCAATCTGATATGGCTATTAAATCATATAATATTTAAATATTATCTATGACTATTTACTTTTTATACAAGGGAATTAAAAAAATGAGTCAGAATTTTAATATTGTCGTATTTCTTTTTATTATAAATATTTTTTGAATAAATAATTTTACATATTTGAGTGTCATCAAAAACCTAAATACATTGAACCCTTTCCATTTATCACTATATATATTTTGTACTTAGGTATTATATTAGGAAAATTAAAACAAACACAGGATTTAGCTTCCTTTATTGCTCTTTACTTAGTGAAATTTATTTATTTTTCATAATATATGACGGAATAGGACTGTTTTTAAAAATAAATAATTTAAAAATTTATATTTTTATATATAATATGCTGAGAAACTAATAACAATGCAATGCATTGAACTCACTGCAATATTTCAAAAAGTGCAAATATGTCATTGTTGCACCAAATGAGCGTTATATAGATATGGTTTTTAACTTCCTTTTCCGCCATTATGCGTAGATAATTAACAATTCAGTCGGCTTAAAATTACGGCTTTGTGATAATCTAGTATAAGTCTCTATTTGTACATTTTACTGTGTTTTTGCTTTTCCGAATGAAATTACTCAATTGTGTGACTAATATGTTTTTACTTATTTAGAAAACTTATAAGAAATTGAACCCGTACCTTTTGGAAACCGTCCAAGAGGCGTAGGACTGTTTCCAAGAGGCGTGGGTTCATATAAAAAAAAGTTTTTCTAAATAAATATTTTTCTGTCTTAATTGTGAAATAAACTCAAAAAATGTAAAAAAAATATATGTTTCTTTTTAGTTTTTCACAGGCTACAGCTATCTTCCAGTTTTGAATATTTAGAAATAAGATTTTCCACTCACACTCGGACTATAGCAGCGGTTTTATTTGTAGTGAGCAAACTCATGTTGCTACCTATTGTGCCATACGTACCACTTCTGGCGTTTAGACTTGGTAAGATATTTATATACTAGATACTATGAATTTATGTATTTATAAGTACATTCTGATTCTCTATACTGACTCTACGTGACTTTCCGTCTTTGTAATATAAGACAAAACTGCGCAATTATTGTTTCATTACATCAGTTTCATCCATTATTTCATAAAAATATGAACCAATGCTACCTAGACCAGTGATTCTCAACCTTTTTTTTGTTGCGGCACACAAAGAAAAAGATCAAAATTATTTACTCACTACAACACACTGCATAAATGTATATCACAAAAATTTTAAATATACGAAATAAACTAGTATATACTACAATAATAACTAAAAGTTTATTAAGAGATTAATTGCAAGCTAATAATAAAAATATTTAATGCGAAATTTGAGCTTGATGTTTTTTGATTAACATTATTATATATTTGCAAAATTTGGCGGCACACAAAAGTGCCGCGGCACAGTGGTTGAGAATCACTGACCTAGACTAATAGAAGAATAATTTTGACTACCTTTTTATGAATGGTTCTTCGTGTGTCAAAGTTACCCATTTGATGGGGAATGGGGACTACAAAATTCTGGTTTTCTTCTATACTGATATATTTTAAAAGGTGTTTCTGAGTAAAAAGTATTATGAGAGCACTAATAAAACAAAAACACTTTTGCAATGTGATTTAAATTTTAAGATATAGTGTAAAATATCACTCGTATCTGTCAAAGTTATCCAGAGTACGTTCATATATAATATTTTCTATATTAACATTATTAGTATTTTACCAACGTTTCAGTAACAAATTCGCTAGCAAGCCGTGTAACAGCTGTAATTTGCGTCGTCTGCTCCACATTCATAGCAGTGGGTGGATTACGAGCTGTCGTCAGCATGGGCATTGTGACCACTTTCCTCGCCTTCGCTGGCACGGCCTTGCCAAGCGGCTTGGCGTTACTGCCAATGGGCTTTAAGAAGATGTGGGAAGTAGCCAACCATGGAGGCAGATTAGTTTTGTATGAGTAAGTTACGAATAATGATGAAATAAATTGATTTGCAATGAAGACGTTGTGGCGCAGTGGATCAGTTTTTTTACGCTATGGTTGTGGGTGCGAATCCCACTCCAGGACATGAATAATCATGTCTATAATTTATTTAATTTTATCGCTTTGGTTTATAAAGAGCGGCGTTGAGATCCCGCTAAGCGCAAAAAATCATGAGGCTAGATTTATCAAAAATAGTTTAGTCTTACAGAAGAGAATGAGAATAAGATATTAAAAAAAATATATGTAAAATTTTATTATAACTAACAAATGTCTTATTCCAGCCCAGATCCAGAACTAGCGCACCACACGTCATTCTTCGTAGTGACACTAGCTTTAAGTACAAATTGGCTATGGAAGATAGCGTTAAGTCAGTCTTCTCTACAAAAACTCCTAGCCGTGCCTACGATTAGTCAAGCAAGAATATGTTTGGCCATTTCCTGTGTAGGAATCATTCTTATGAAGTTACTGTCGTGCTTTCTGGGCTTGGTGCTGTACGCCTGGTTTGCAGGTATTTATTTTTTTATTTATATGTAGAAATTGTTTACTTTTTATGTTACTTATGAAATATTGTAAGACGGCACTTTGAAACCTTTTTTAGGGTTCTGTACTCAAATGGATGACCCTGTTACTAAGACTCTATTGTCCGTCGATCTCTCTGTCCGTCTGTCACCAGGTTGTGTCTCACGAACAGTGATGGTTAGACTTAGAACCTTAGAACTTAGGTTAGAGAAAAAAAAAACAGAAATAAATAAATATTTTATCTCACATCCAAGATTTTGCGCCGCTTTTATAGATAATAGTACCCTACGTGTGCGAGTTCGACTCACACTTGGCTGTTTTTTTATAACATAAAGAAAAACAATATTTTGTCGGTGTTCTAACTTTACGCACAATGATTATAGATTCTATAATTCATGATTATTCTTATGTTTAAAATGATTGTCATTCCTATAGCTTGGTGAAATAAAAAAGCAACAATCTCTATGTAAAAGAAAAATAATCAACGGAGTGTCTTAATACTATGTTTTCCCGACTACGCTATTTTACGCTCGATAATAGTTTTAGCTTTAATTCAAAGTTCTTTTTTTGCAATTTAAGCTAGCAGCTAGCTCTCACGCCAGTCTGGATTTAAGTCCACAAACCATTATTCGTTTTAGAAATATGTTTTATATATGTTTTTTTACTACTTTTTAGCTTGACTCTGTATCTTGCATTTAGCGAAGTAACAAAGGAAACTTAGTTTTAAGACACTCTGATTCAATTTTCAAGACATTATTTGTTATGTGACCGAACTCAACGTACTTTGTTTCTTTGCGAGAAAATGAAAATGATTTATTGTCTCGTGTGGCAGTCGAGCCCACAGCTGTATTTTATTTTGTATTTTTAGTAAAAATAATTATTATATAAATACTATTTACAAGGTTCCCTATGAAAACTCTGCTATACGTAGAAAATAACGTAAAACAGAAAAGATATGTGTTTTAAGGCAGTCCATTATCTATATACCTATATAAAAGGACATGTTCCTGACCTTTTTCTTCTTTAAATCACCACATATTTTTATAAAATTTCAGAATTCAGACTGTTAAAAATATTTTATTGAACACGTGTTTCGTGGTTTTTTTAGAATTCACCCCTAAAGGTATATAAAGGCAAATAAGCGGGCGAAGCTGCGCGCACCCACTATTTTCTTATATAAATATTGTATGTTCGTTTTATTTTCAGGTTGCGATCCCCTACTGACTGGACAAATAAAAAAACATGAACAGGTTAATAATATCCATTATAAATAGAAATTTGACACAGAAGATATATAACATTATAATTATTATTTAATTAATATTTACTAAAACATATTCAATAAATATTATTTATTCACCAATACAATAAAATCTTCACATCAGTTTACAATAGTCTCGTACTATGACAACTGTTTACTTAAAATGATAACAGGTTATCAAACCTATGTACTGTACTCATCTTGTACCTATTTGTCAGTTTATCATACATTAGACACTAATGTAAATAATTCTATAGGAAAATCGTCGTTTTTCAGCTAGTACCACATTTTCTGAACAATCTATCGACTATGTTTCCGGGGATTTGCGGTATATTTATTATATCCATATTCAGTGCCACTGCAGGGTATGTGACAAGTTAGTTTTTATTTTTTTTTTGGCTTAACGCTGTAGCATGGTAGGCTGAGGGAACCTAGCGGTCTACGCACAGTGTTGAGCGGCGAAACTTAACGCCGCGCTCTGTCTTCTTATCAGAGCGAGAAAATGAAAATAATTTATTCCCTCGAGTGGGCATCAAACCTACATATCACGTTTACAGTCAGTCAGTCGTTGTGGCGCTGTGTGACAGTGTCTAAAAGTATTTATTATAATTTTAATTTTTTTTTAAATTTACAAATTTACAAATGCATGCATGACAGTGTCTAAAAGTATTAATTATAATTTTATTTTTTTTTTAAATTTACTCGTTTCATTTTGTGCCCACATAGTCCATATTTTTTGTTATCAACATAATTGTAATATCTTTTCTATTTTTCTATTGAAATATCAATAAAAAAAAAGCTTAAAAGTTATTTTTTTTTTTAATTTTTAGGGGTTCGTGCCCATCCCAAAATGGTCTAGTGCCTTAGTAAATCTTTTGTTACTAACAAGAAAATTACTCTGAAAAATAAAAAAATGTCTATAAAAAATATCTTTTCTTTTTTTGTTCAAAATTAAAGTCTAGAATATACTCTTGGAAAAGGTTCTCAAATATTGGGCTTAAAATGTAGAACGGTATATCCTAATTTCTAACATAAGGTCCCCTATGAAAACCCTGCTATACGTAGAAAATAACGTAAAACTAAAAAGATACGTGTTTTAAGGAAGTTCATTATTTTCTTACATTTTATCCACATACACATATATAAAAAATAAATAAATCATTTTATTTGTATAATAAAAAATCTATCAAAACTTTATAAATTTTATTATTTTGATTGTTTTATTTACTCTATGCGATAATAATATTGTTGCAGATGTATTGCATCTATCATCAATTCTATAGCCGGAGTTGCGTTTGAAGAATTTATAAGGCCGTGGATGCCTCAAGGCACAAGAGAACTAACGTGCTGTAGGATTATGAAAGTAAATGAACAGCCACTTGACTATTTATTTTAGGGAGAATAATACTTAGAGACGGGCGCAGGGGCAAGCGCGTAACGCGATGGTTGTGGGTCCGATTCTCATCGGGGGAAAGAATTATTATTTATTAATATATCCACTCAGTAAGCAATACCTGAAGAAATTGGCGGAAATTTGGGAACGGAGTGTCTTAAAAATAGATTCTACATGCATTATCTGCGGTATACAGGAACAGCGTGAGGCTGAAAAATAACTTAATTAACATTTATTATTAAGTACTAGCTTTTATCCGCGGCTTCGGTCGTTATTCTCGATTATATTTGGATTTTTCAAAGGAATCCTTTATAGAATACATCTATAGTGTAAAAGAGCGAAGATTTTTTTTAATTCTAATTAAATCATGGTCATAAATACAATTTTCTTCTATCATTTCAGTTCCTTTGTATACTGCTTGGTATATACTGTTCTTGCGTTATATGGCTGGCGCGGGAACTGGACAAGCTTCAACATATAGCTTCCGGTGTAACAGGAGTCACTGCTGGCACTCTGCTCGGTCTTTTCACTTTGGGCATTGTGTTCTCTCGGGCTAATTGTTCTGTAAGTGAAAGGTATAGGTAGTTTTAAATTTATATATAGACATTTATATTTAGAAAATATTTTTTGTTAAGGTCAGTCGTGGCGCAGGGCCACATGTGTTTGACTGTGAACGCGATAGGTTGTAGATGCAATTCCCACTCGAGAAAATGAAATCCATACCTATATTATAAATTCGAAAGTAACTCTGTCTGTCTGTCTGTCTGTGCCGCAATCAGGGCCAAACCGCTAATTCAATTGTAATAAAATACTCATACAGAGATACTTGAGGGTCTTCGGATGAACATAGGTTACTTTTTTTTCTTACATTTGTAATATTGTCGATATATACTAATATATTAAAATATTTTTCAATTTGACAGGCAATTTATTCCGCCATGTTAATAACAACCGACCGTTGCTAAGCAACGGTTTGCAAAGTTTATTTGTTGTTATAAGCAAACGTCACCCAAAATGAGCTTGCTTAACGCATACATGGCGTGCGCCGACTCAACCTTATGAGATACATAAAAATAATGTTTTACAAAAATAATGTCTAAAAAATATTGTTTAAATAATATTTAAAAAAGTCCGCGATACATATACCATATTTATCAGCAAAGTAACACAGTAACAACAAGTAACCATTTTAATTAATTTACTTTATATTTATCGGGTTTTTGTTGTATGTATTTTCTATAATTTGATATTGATCCTTATGAAAATGAATATAATAGTCACTTTTAGCATTTCATCTAGATTGAAATTATAGTTCACTGTATAACATTCTAATAAATAATTAAGGAGATGTCACTGATTCGAAATAACCTAGCATACGACCGGCATAGTATGACCGACGCGAACGGGCAGATGACTTTGACGGTTTTGTAAATTTTCATACATTTTCGAACTACTGTTAATTTTTATGTAATTATTTGCTGTTTATAATTAATTTATACTTTTCTTTGGTTCTTCGCTTATTCGAGTAGTAGATTAGTTAGATTTTTATAAATTTCTTGGTGTGGTGTAAGTTGCGGCCCTGCGCGGCTTCGGCATAATATTATTTAAATATTTATTATTTAAGGAAACAATTGTTGGTTATTTCATCTCGGTTGGATCTATACCGTTGTTATACTCTTAATAAATTATAGTTTTAGATTTTTGGGATTTTATTTGATATTGCTCGCAAAA
>JAAIXJ010000175.1:187024-206904 GCA_013403705.1 Heliconius hermathena | reverse complement strand
TAATATAAACAAGCGTAACAAGTACCTTCGGAAAGATCACACACAAACGTCTCGGAGGGTTCAACGATGACTGTAAAGCCACGGTCTGGTCGGAACTCACGGTGTAGGGGCGGGGCGGTGCCCGTACTCTTTCTTCCTTTTATTATGACTAGTTCGCAGTTATAGTGGAGAGGAAGATAGGACGCGCTCTTGGCTTTTCTTCGGACGAGCTTTGAGTTATGACAATGTCATATTGTCGAGTTTCCAGTTATCTAAATAACTGACACAAGAACAACTTCTGATGGCAAATATCTTAAAGCGATACCTTCTAATGGCATAATATAAAATTCTTAATACTGTTACCTCTGAATCTCTAAAAGATTTTGGGTTCTTCACGATCACAACTATAAACGGTTCTAACTACTAGACACATCACGAGCCAAGGCATTATTTATTGAATAATATATTCAAAGGTGTTTGGGATATCAGTTACAACCTCACCTTTTATCTAATTAAAGTATGGAAATGAGAATAATTCTCCCGAGAGACTGAGTAGGTATCGAACTAGTGACCATCATGCTTATAGACGGACATTGCACCACTGAGCCATTGTGATCTTAATATATCTGTGCACTGTTAGATATTTTCTTATATTCATAAGCTTTATTAAAATTCATATGGTTTTTCCAATTTTATAATATATACCGATCAAAGAAGAAAAAATCATTTGATTCGCACTCAATTAAGCGTGTTATTTTTTTATTTCTACCTTTTTCCAAAGCAATGATCCTTTGAACTTTTCAGCAAGCAGTTGCCTACGAAGCCTCTTCAGTCACTTTTTCGTATTTCCTTCACATATTGCCCGTTTGCGGGGGCGCTTACCGTTCTTATTATTGGAGTGCCCATGAGCTACTTGGCTGGAAAATCAAAGACTGATTCTATGAACCCTGATGTTTTCTGTCCGCTAACCCAAAGTTTGTTCTACAAGATGCCAAACAGAAGTCACACAGCCTCTATTGAATTGAGGGCCCCTGACACCCAAGAGGTCTATATGGCGCTGGATGAAGCTTTGAAACATTTAAAAGAAGTTATAGATAGATAATAAATATATTTAAAAAAATAGATCTGTGGTTTTACATTTAATTAGCCTTTGCAAATTGTGTAAAACTTCGTTTTACGTCAGACCAACTCGAGTTACTAGAATATAGTTTTCATAACTAATAATTGGGACGTGAAAATAAACTTTCACAAAGGTTGCACAGAAATTGAATTATTATTACAATAATAATAGTGAGGTTGTCGTGGGGCAGTTTAACAGTGCCGGAGGTTATTTAATTATATTAAAAGTCCTTGCGTACGTACATACTAATACGTACTTTTAAACATTTTTAAGGTGTTATTCCACACTTAGGAAAGAAAAATACTTATTTAGAAACCTAAGCCATACGTTCACGTATGGCTTAGTGGTCAGAGCGCCTGGTTGGTTTCCAGGAGGCGAGGGTTCGAGTCCCGCTGCGTTCAACTTTTTATACGTTTTCTAAATAAGTACTAATACGTACTATTTTGAAAATTAGAGCGAAAAATGGTAAATGGAGTGTCTTTACACTAGGTTCCTTTACCTACACTGTAGTCCAAAAAGTTAGTATTTGGTTTGCAGTAGCGTTATGGTAAAAGATTGGGACTTCGCTGAGGGCGATTTCTCATGGTGCGTGCCCTATAGTATATAGGATAGGATTTTAAACGGATATATATGTATATATTATGATATAGACTCCAGAGAAGGAGAGTGCATGAGCTTTAACTTTGTAGTCAATGGCAAAACATTTCTGAAAAATAGGGAAACTTAGTGCAACGAAGATATATACTATTTTTAAATAACTATTTGCGATATTATAATTGATTCACAATTTTGTCATTCGAAAACGAAATCACTGGGAATGTCGATTTCAAACTTAATAAAATTAATTAAAATTTAATAATTTTAGAACAGAGAACATAATATAAAATAAAGTCTTTTAGTTATTTTTGTAAATAAAACTTATTTTTTAAATAAATAGTTATTTGCAAATCTTTTGGCGTGAATAGTAGTGAATACAAAGAATAACTAATCCAGCCAAGTATTTGCTGTCAATCTTATAAATTGTGGACGATGTAAGACAGATAAAATTTAATAATATCTTCCTATAAGACAGACAGAAAAAATCTTATTCGGATGCGTTTTCTTTTTTTTTCAGTTTTACGCTGTATGTAAGATAAAAGAAGGCACCGCTTGTAAGAACGTAGGCAAAGAAAACCTAGTGTTAAGGCACTCCTCTTCCCAGTTTCCTCTGAATTTCGGGGGCGTTGCATATTGTGTGCGGAACTCAACGTCACGCTTTGCCTTGTTATCAGAGCGAAGAAATGAAAATATTAATAAATAAAATTCCGAGTGGGAATCGAACCCACAGCTTTCGCGTTTATTGTAATTTATACGAAGACACAATAACAAATTTTGAAAATTTGATAATAATAATAAAATCCCGCATTCAAATAGAATAGTAATCTATCCCTCGCCTCTAACCTTGCCTTAATCGACCGGCAGAGTGGACCGCAAAAGCTATTTGGTCGAAAGAGGGGAAGTGTTCAATCTGTGCAATAACAGGAAAACAGGCTCACGATCACCTCGTGATAGTGAATTCGGTGGACACCTCTTAATATTCTCATCTGACCGTAGTGGTAGGACCTATATCCCCAAGCCAGCCTTCCTAAAATCCTGGTTCTCTCCCGGTATCTTTGTTGGGGAAAATATAATTTTTCTACAAAATAAATAATAACATTAGATAAATATAAAATAATGCGAATGAGTGTTTCTTTGAACCCGGGACTCATTAAGAAAGAAAAAGAGAATAATAATAAAAAATATCAAGAAACATAAAAATAATAAAAAAATAAACTGTAATTGCTAAAGTTCTGCCCATGAGCGCCAATTTGTTTAACAAAAATTTTTTTTTGCATTCAAATCAGCTTCACGCTGTAACCAACACGCAGCAGGGTAGGCAGAGGGAACCTAGTGTTAAGACGCTCCGTCCCCCACTTTTAACCGAACTCTGGAGACATTGCGTGTTGAGTGGTGGAACTCAACTCCGCGCTTTGCCTGGGCACCAGAGCGAACACATTGTGCCTCAGACCTCTTCTTTCTCTACAAAAATACATAAGAAAAACAACTTTATAAATACAGATTACAAATAATGACACCACTTTGACCTCATTCGCAAATATCCTTACAGAATGTCTAAGATTGGTTGTCTTCAGTAAATTTCATCCATTATTCATACCATATAACGATGATGTATTGCTTGTCATTAAGTCGCTTACCTGATCCAAAATACCGTCTCATAGAGAGATTACCATTCGTCATTTTTCAGCTCATTCATCTCGTCAGGCTAATCTTTGTAAGTAAAATTGATGGATGGAAAATAATAAATACTCATTATATGTTATTTACCCACTTTTATTATTCATTCGGCTGAAAAACGACATTTTATTGATATTTATGTAATTAACACGTTCATCACCATCATCAGCTTCACGCTGTATCCCGCACACTGCAGGGTAGGCAGAGGGAACCTAGTGTTAAGACACTCCGTTCCCCACTTTCTGCCGAATTCTGGGGGCATTGCGTGTTGAGAGGCAGAACTCAACGCCGCGCTTGTCCTGGACATCAGAGCGAAGAAATGGAAATATAAATTTATGTAAATATTTCATCTCCTCGAGTGGGGATCGAACCCACAACCAGTCGGTTTTACAGTCACACTTTGTGCCCCTGCGCCACGACTGGCCTCTAATTAACACGCTGAGTTTAATTAACTATCTTACAATCATATTCTTGTTGACGGAAGTGGTGAGGTTATTGGCAATGATGAGGTCCAGTGTCTGAATGTATGCGGAGTCGTTGAGGGTTCAATCCACACTCAGGGAAATTATTATATTTAATTATTTCTACTTTTCTGCTCTGGTAAACATAGTGCGACGAAACAGCATTGCGTTCTGCCACTCAACACTCAATGTCTCGAAAATTGGGCGGAAATTTGGATCAGAGTCTAGTATATTAAGTTCATTCTGCCTACCCTGCTATGCGTGGAAAACCGTGAAGGTGGAAAAAAAAGAGTACCAGAATCCAATGGACACTGGTTCAAATCGTAACTGGAGGTGTATTTATATTTGTTTTATGGTATTTTCACATACTGGCTATACAAGGTAAATATATATCGATAGATATTTCCTATTGCCGTTGTTTCTAGCATTTCGTCTAGACCTAATTGAACACCTCGTTTAGAATAAAATAAACATTTGGTGTACCTATAAATTTTTCGAATTGAGAGATTATTAGAGCATTGCAAGCAGCGTGGCGCAGAGGCACAAATGTGTGACTGTAAACGTGACAGGTTGTGGGTTCGATTGCCACTCGAAGAATTGAAATATTTAATATTTTAACTTGTTCGCTCTGGTGTCGTGCCTCGATATAGCGCGGTGTTAAGTAACGTGACTTAACAATCAATGCCTCCAGAATTCAGCGGATAATGGGGAACGTAGTGTCTTAAAATTAGGTTCCCTCTGTCTAACCTTCTACTATTAGATCAGATTTAAAATATTTCTTGGTAAATAAAAATAAACGACAGATCCCAGAAGTTTTCATGTAACGAAAATTAAGGTACTTTTATTAGACGAGATAAATCCGGCGTCTCTTCACTGCCGCAGACATCGTACAAACAAAGAGAAAACATCTAAGAGTGCGTGCTAGGTTTTAGACAGGCTACATTAATTCCTAGACCGCAGCCTACTGTCTCGAGTACCAATTTTTCAATGGAATGTCACAAGTCCTTACCGAATTTTTCTAAAAATAAACCCAATATCCTACAAAATAAAGTTGAAATTGGTAATTGATAAGTTTCACGACTGTCAACCCAAGAGGTGTTTTTGCCAGAAATAAGGGGACGCTTTGAGTCGTAAAGGAAAACATATGTAGCGGTAATGAAGAGAAAAATTGGTTGGATTTTCCTTTTTTAAGTCAACCTTTTGTATAGGAATAAATTAGGAGAAATAACTCAGATACAATATTTTTTTAGCTTCATCCTGTATAATATCCATCATAGCTGTATTCTGTATAAGGCAGGATAGGTAAAAACCTAGTGTTAAGTCACTGTGTTCCACACTCCCCGCGGAAATTTCGAGATATTTTATATTTACGCTTTATTTTGTTGTCAGAGCTAGAAATATAGGTAATTCATTCCGTCAAATAAGAATTGAACCTACGACCGTGGCGTTTATTGTAAATTAATAAAAAAAAAATTTAATCATGTATCGAAAATGTAAAATGTGGTCTCTCTGTGATCTGTATCGTAGTCTGTTTCTAGTTAAAGTAACGTCACTTTAGGGATTTATTATATTTAGGTATTTATTATTATTGCATCACTGCGGAACGGAGTGTCTTAACACTAAGTTCCCTCTGCCTACCCTGCTGTATGCGGGATACAGCGTGAAAGTGATTAAAAAAACGTTGCATTTAAGGCTTCCACGTCATTTATACATAACCGGCCAGACGATATAGCTGTCACTTGACAATTTAGTTTTACATTACAATCGGGGGATCGAAGTGGCGAGACGCATACGTCACATAGTCGTTTGGAATTAATACCCCACAGGATTCGTAGCTGTTACCCCATTATCAAAATGTCCTAAGAATAATTTATATTGACCATGTTAGTGTTGTAGTGATTTACTTAAGTCTGTTACTTTCATATTAAAGTTGTTAGAATAACAAAATTTAGTATTTTTGTATTAAGGTTTTAATTTTTTTTTTTAAATTTGGTGAGGCCAGTCGTGGCGCAGCGGCACGAGGTGTGACTGCAAAACCGACTGGTTGTGGGTTCGATCCCCACTCGAGGAGATGAAATATTTACTTAAATTTATATTTCCATTTCTTCGCTCTGGTGTCGAGGTTAAGCGCGGCGTTGAGTTCTGCCACTCAACACGCAATGCCTCCAGAATTCGGCAGAAAGTGGGGAACGGAGTGTCTTAACACTAGGTTCCCTCTGACTACCCTGGGGTGTGCGGGATACAGCGTGAAGCTGATTTATTTATTTATTTTTATTTATTTATTTCAATTTGGTAATTTATGGCTCCATTTATATTTGATTTCATTTTTAAACATAACTGTAATTGGCTATGAGGGAAACGGAGAGAGAAAATGTGTGCTTACACCTCTTTTTCTTGCCCCTATAGTATTAACGTAATTCATTATTTAGGGTTATATTTTCTTACTAAAAACTGAAAATAATTTCATAAATATTTAAGAAACAGGCCAAGCTGTGTGGGTCCGCCAGTTATACTATATCTTCCCTTTCACTTGTCTCGTTCGTTTACACTTGTCGTAACTCTCTCGTTACGCATTCCCCAGATTACTCCCCAACTCAAGCCCCAAATTAAGCGGGTTGTTTAAAAAAATATAAATAAAAAAGAATATTTTAGAAATTGTTAAAAATACTTTAACATTTTTAAAGTGTTATTCCACACTTAGGAAAGAAACACCGACCCGATAAGGCGCTCTGACCACTAAACCATATGTGACATAGTGGTCGTTTTCCAGACGCGGGTTTGAGCCCCGCTACGTTCAAATTTTTATACGTTTTCATCTCGCACACAGCGTCAATCCTCACGACACGTCAATCCTCATTTTCTGCCGAATTCCCGAGGTATTGAGTGTTGAATGACGAAACTCAACGCCACGCTTTACCAGAGCGAAGAAATGAAAATAAATTAAATAATTCATTTTCTCAAGTCAAAATTGAAACCACGACCTGTAGCTTTTACAGTCGTACTTTGTATCCCTCCGCCACAACGTGCCTAAATAGCCTTTACTTAACTTAACTTAACTTAGCTTCACGCTTTATCCCTTGCGGGGTAGTCAGAGAGCACGGAGCGCCAAACGCTACGGTAAATAGCTTTTACTAAATTTATAAATGTCATTTAGGCTTAAGTAAAATAAAGAGCGTTGAGTTCTGCCACTCAACACGCAATGCCTCCAGAATTCGGCAGAAAGTGGGGAACGGAGTGTCTTAACACTAGGTTCCCTCTGCCTACCCTGCTGTGTGCGGGATACAGCGTGAAGCTGATTTAATTTTTTGATTTTTTTTTTAAATAAAGAGCCATTCTACAGATATCCGCTATTGCACGTTAATGGTGGACACTGGAGTAATTAGCGTTTAAAATCTATGAAATATGCGTCGAACACTCTATTATTAAGTTTATCGTAGCATCCAATGCATGCGATTGTATAATATTACTGTGTTATACTGATATAGTAGAATAAAAAAATAAATAAATAAATCAGCTTCACGCTGTATCCCGCACGAAGCAGGGTAGGCAGAGGGAACCTAGTATTAAGACACTCCGTTCCCCACTTTCTGCCGAATTCTGGAGGCATTGCGTGTTGAGTGGCAGAACTCAACGCCGCGCTGAGCCTAACTAATATATCGTAGAATAGTTTAGTATTTTTTTTATTTTGTGTTTTTTTATTTTCAAACAATACTGCCGCTGTCGGTTCTAGCGTAGCGCAAGTGCACGGGCGTTGGACTGTAAACGTGTCTGTTGTTGGTTCGATTCCTACTCGAGGAAATGAAATATATTTAATATTTTATATTTTCATTTCTTTTCTCTGATGTAGAACTAAAGCGCGGCGTTAAGTTCTATCACTCAACACGCAATGCCTCATGAATTCGGCGAAAAGTGGGGAACGGAGTGTCTTAATATTAGGTTTCCAGGTCCCCTTTGCCAACCCTGCTATGAGTAGGATACAGCGTGCAGCTTAAAAAACAAAAAAAAAATAATACCTATCTTGCTTCTTACGACGTTAACAAAAACAAAGTTATTGTTAAAGTAGAGAACATAGGCATACACCGTATGATTCGCAAGATATTCGAAAATTAAGCGCCAGCTTAAGACGTAACCTAACACAGAAGTCTGTTCAGCTAAAGAAAATCTCTTTATCAGAAATATTAATTATATAAGTTAAAAATATCAAATTACATCAGGTCAATTGTGGCTTTTTTCAGTTATTATAATAGTTATGGTTAAATTTTATACGATCATTGCAGCTTATAGACGAAGTCAATAATCGTGTTAAATTTTTTATTATTTATGATGATGTATAAGAATAAAAAACCTGTAAAATTCAAAAAAATATATAATTTTTTCGGAAGTTGTTGTCGTTTTGGGTCTGTGCAGCGGTGACATAAATGAATGTATTAAAATATAAATATCCATTGCGTTAGTATGGCCTCGAATAGTTTTTATATTAAAATATATTTTTCATAATTTTTATATTTTATTAAAATGATAATTCGTATCCGGCATGCCTAGGGATCCAAATTATATGAGAATACAGTATACAATATTAAATGTTAATAATAAAAAGAAATACTAGCATACTCACTTTGTATATTATTTTATTGTCTCTTTGTTATTGTCGTTTCACTTTATCGTATTACTCTATAAAGCTTGAATTAATTTGTCATAAAAGTCAAAATATTATCGCAAAACGTAAAACATAATTCAGAATTAAAAATACATTCGCGTTTCAGACGCTATTACGGAAATAACTAAATGGGAGGGTTGACAGGAAAATGAAAATGCAAAAAGTTAACTTAATCACTTCGAAACTCTTTGGCACGTTGGGATCGTTTTTTGTTATTTTTTTATCGAATCTTTAGAAAAATGGTCTGTAAAATAACTTTCTTATAATTTGTAATGAAAACGATATGAAATGTACTATTTTTTTAGAATAAAAAAAATCTAATCAGCTTCACGCTGTATCCCGCACACAGCAGGGTAGGCAAAGAGAACCTAGTGTTAAGACACTCCGCTCCCCATTTTCTGCCGAATTCTGGAGGCATTGCATGTTGAGTGGCAGAACTCAACGGCGCGCTTAGTCTCGACACCAGAGCGAAGAAATGGAAATATAAATTTAAGTAAATATTCCATCTCCTCGAGTGGGGATCGAACCCACAACCAGTCGATTTTACAGTCACACTTTGTGCCGCTGCACCACGACTGGCCTTAGAATCTTTATTATAAACTTGCATCATAGGTATATACAATTCCTACCAAGTTAGCAGAAGGAACTTAATAATAAAACTCATCGTTCTTTAGTTTCCACAAAATGTTCGACACATTGCGTATTGAGTGAGGCCCCTTAACGCCCCGCTTTGCCAGAGCGAGATATTAAAAATATTTCATTCCCCCGAGTGGAAATTGAACCCATAACCGTCGCGTTTACAGTCAGACGCTATACCGCTGCGTCACGTTTTATTAAAATTATGTACTGCTTTTATTTGTCATTAACATAATTACAAGGAGATAATGTAAAATTGACAGCTTGACACGTACATTCATGAATATTGATGATAGGACCACCTTTGTACAGAGCGTATAAGAAGGCGCTGAAACCTTAACCAAAAAGTTGATAAATTAATGTTATTACAATAATTGAGGCCAGTCGTGGCGCAGGAGCACAAAGTGTGACTGTAAACGTGATTGGTTTTGGGTTCGATCCCCACTCGAGAAGATGAAATGTTTATTTATATTTATATTTTCATTTCTTCATTCTAGTGTCGAAGCAAAAGCGTGGCGTTGTGTTCCGCCACTCATGACGCAATGCCTCTAGAATTCGGTGGGACCGGAGTGTCTTAACACTAGACTCCCTCTGCCTACCCTTCTACATGCAAGATACAGTGTGAAGCTAAACAAAAACCATTTGTTTTTGTCGTCACATATCTATTCTCTACTTTTTTTAATTGAAAAGACAAGGCAAACGAGCGTACGGGTCACTTGATGGATGGTAAGTGATCATCGCCCCCCAGGACCCCATGTAACACCAGAGGAGCTACAGGTGCGTTGCTGATCTTTAAGGAAGACATAGAGGCGCTTTTTGATTTTTTCCGTGTCATATACATGACCTGGAAACACTGCTGCAGGCAGGTCATTCCACAGTTGCATAGTGAGTGGAAGGAAGTTTCTACAAAACCAAACTGTAGTGGAGTGCCACGTATCCAGATGGTGTGGAAGGTATTTGAGTTTGTGATGTACTGTGCGGACAGAAATTTCGATGGCAAGAAACAAGA
Source organism: Heliconius hermathena (assembly GCA_013403705.1). Taxonomy (NCBI): domain Eukaryota; kingdom Metazoa; phylum Arthropoda; class Insecta; order Lepidoptera; family Nymphalidae; genus Heliconius; species Heliconius hermathena. The sequence goes on along the minus strand of JAAIXJ010000175.1, from coordinate 196,768 downwards.
CAAGCAGTTTCCCAGAACACTCCCCATGATAAATGCGGTAGAGAACGCACAGCGAGGAGACGTCTCTACGCAATGCGAAAATGTCAAGCCTTTCAAAAGAAGGGTTTTGAAAGACTGGACAAGACAGATGGGATTTTTTGTGGTTAAAGATATTTTATTTCCATTAAAGACATAAGCCACTTACATGGAAATATGGTTAACAAAATTAAAAAGGTTGTCAATCGTAATTCAATTAATTTTAGTTACACAATATGTTTGCTTACTTATTTAATACGTTTTTTCTTTTTGTTAGAATGGGTAGATTTTAGCTATGTATTCGTATAGTTGTGTTTTAAAAGCATTAAATGTGCTTAGAAAATTAAATTGTACTTCCTAAATTAGACAGTTTATTATTGTAAAGCCGTGGTTCCTCATAGATAAATATGTCTTCTCCAATCTATATCTGGCTTTAGGTAAAATCAATAACATTGCACGTCGTGACCGTAACGATTTGTTGTATATTTAACAAAGGCAAAGTAAGTATGGATCGAGTCGTTTAGTAGATCTTTTCATAAGTATGTATGTGCTGTTTATATATAATAGTGTTAGGGTAATTAAATTAGTTTTTTAAATATAATTGTATTACATTTAAAAAACCATTGAGACCAGTCGTGGCGCAGGGGCACAAAGTGTGACTGTAAAACCGACCTTTTGTGGGTTCGATCCCCACTCGAGGAAATGAAATATTTACTTAAATTTATATTTCCATTTCTTCGCTCTGGTGTCGAAGACAAGCGCGGCGTTGTGTTCTGTCACTTAACACGCAATGCCTCCAGAATTCAGCAAGTGGGTAACGGAAAGTCTTAACATTAGGTTACCTCTGCTTATCCTGCAGTGTGCGGGATACAGCGTGAAGCTGAAAAAAAAATTGTATTAGGAGTTAAACAGTTATAATGAGAAAGTATTTTAATAATTTTGTTTTGTAAAATTGCAATATCATCTAGTTTGGTCTAAGGTACATTAAATAAAGCAGGTTAGGCTTTACTAAAAAAGTTTTTTTTAACCAAGTTCCACCCCATGAGGAAACATTTCCGAGGGATGTCTCAACCGAAGACACAAATTTGTTATGATACTGGCCAGCGTTTTCCCGAGATAGACCTGCACAGCCAGATTGATAACTTTCCTTACTGACTTATATAAATACTGTTCCGGTGAAAGACGTAATTCTTCTATTTATGAAAATTTATTTATAGACTCTGTAGTTATCAATTAAATTCTCGCAAAAGCGAAACGTTTACGTGAACGAACTAGTATCAAAGTCATAAACAAGGTGAAATATCCAATTTGTCATTCAATACGAATACCGATAGAAGTGAAATACTTCGTTTGAATTCATTTTGTCAGACTGAAGGAATCGAATTGATACCAGTAATTGGTTTAGACGTATTCTTTTACATGTTTTGTTCCGTACTTGCATTTGGTAATCGTATAATCAATATTAAAGAAGAGCTAAGAGCAATTTGCGGCGGCGGTGAGCTCCGCTACTAAACATTAATAACGCCGCCAACAACAATGACTTTAGAATTGAGTGAAAATTGGAGAATGGAAGTATCTTGATGAGAACAGAGTGTCTTAACACAGACTAGATCCCAGGTTTTTCTACATAGGCTGCGATGTGTGCGTAATAAGGACTCTTTTAATTTTTTTTGTAGTTTTTCATTTTTAATTTTTTATATTTCTGGGGTGGGCACGGATCACCCGGCTTCTTCTATTTCTACGTCTATGCGAGTGAGAATTGTACAAAATAATAAAAAGTGTCCAACTGCGTTTCAATGACCTCTGCGTAAACAGATTTCTCAATATGAAGCCTTTTTAAATAAAACTTACACGATATTACCTACTTACATCAGTAATTATTAGCTAATGTAACATACGTGTAGGTGTTGGTAATTGCGATGCCATTTTATTATTTCAAAAGAATATCAAATAATTGTTTGAAATTGTTAAATTTCAAGTTTAAAAATTTATTTTAATTGCTAAACATTTAAGTAACAGTGTCTCGAAAAGGATGTAGAGTAGAGACCTGAGCGCTATTGTGATGTATGTATATCAGAAACATTAAAATCAATTGAGTCCGTTGTGCCGAGACGCACTCGGGGAAGAGGTTATATTTAAATTATTTTCATACTCGTAGACGAAACGCGGAATTGAGTTCCGCCACTCAACACGGAATGTCTCAAAAATTGGACCCTTATACCTATGATCACTTTTTAGCATTTATTTCGAAATCATATGGAAGTGGCAAATTGCAATTAATATCAAATTGTCAGGTCCTGCGGTCCCTTGGAGCATAGAAAAAAAAGCTTCTAAGTCAACACAATAAAAAGATACGAGCGAAATTCACCGCGTAATAAAAACCCGTGGTACTTCCCGTGGACCAACAATTATGAAACTTGCTGTAGGTAGAATTAAAGGAAAAGTCCAAAAAGTTAAAATTAATAAACATTTCATAGAATAAAATCATTACAAACTTATAATTGTAGTTTATTTCATACAAAAAGAGAAAAGAGAAAAGTGCATGCGGACGCAAACTTAACGTTGTTAATTTTTATGAATTGTACTTCTCGTTGACATCCTGATATTGATAAGGAACTCAAATGCAAGCTGGATTCGCATCCCGATGCGAGTCACATTTTTGTTTATTAGGTATTTTTGAATTATTTATTAATAAAATATATTTTTTTATTGAAAAATAAACATAATAAAATTAGCTATTATTTAATTGACATAAATTTAGCATCTTTTTCTGAATTAGAAAAGAAAGTAAAAACTGTTTTTAACACTATTTATTTTATGGAACTGGAATTATTTTAAAGGACCCTCGAACTGTTCGTTACGGGGGAGTCGTAATTTAATTTATAAGGTAAGCGAGAGGCATCACAAATTCTAAACACGCACCCAGCCTTGTTACCTCATCGTTTGTTCTTTAAAATTTACAAAATACGTTAAATTTACGCACCTCCCAAAGGTGTTTGGATAATGTTACATTTTGTATAATTTTGTATAATATTTATTTTACTTTGTACTAAATAAAATAAATTTTACTGTTAAGTTTTTTAAATTTGAGGCGTCGCGTCGTGGCGCAGAGGCAAAAAGTGTGACTGTAAAATCGACTAGTTGTGGGTTCGATTCCCAGTCGAGGAAATGAAATTGTTTACATTTATTTATGAAATTGTTATCATTTCTTCGCTCTGGTGTCGAGGCAAAGCGCGGCGTTGAGTTCCGCCACTCAACGAGCAATGCAAAAAACTCGGCGGAAAGTGGGTAAAGTAGTGTCTTAACACTAGGTTCCCTCTGCCTACCCTGTTGTGTGCGGGATACAGCGTGAAGCTGAAAAAGAAGTTATTTAAATAAAAAGATCGAAAACGATCCTATCATCAATGTTCATGAATGCACGTGTCATGCTGTCAGTTTTCCATTACCTCCTTGTAATTATGTTAATCCATACCAATATTATAAATTCGAAAGTAACTCTGTCTGTCTGTCTGTCTTTTACGCAATCAGGGCCAAACCGCTAATTCAATTGTGATAAAGTATTCATATAAAGATACTTGAGGGTCTTCGGATGAACATAGGTTACTTTTTTTTCTCATATTTGTAATATTGTCGATATATATTAATATATTAAAATACTATTAAATTTGACAGGGAATTTATTCCGCCATGTTAATAACAACCGACCGTTGCTAAGCAACGGTTTGCAAAGTTTATTTGTTGTTATAAGAAAACGTCACCCAAAATGAGCTTGCTTAACGCATACATGGCGTGCGCCGACTCAACCTTATGAGATACATAAAAATAATATTTTACAAAAATATTGTCTTTTAAATAATGTTTAAAAAAGTCCGCGATACACATACCATATTTATCTCTGAAGCAAAGCTTGAGCAAAGTAACACAGTAACAACAAGTAACCATTTTAATTAATTTACTTTATATTTATCGGGTTTTTGTTGTATGTATTTTCTATAATTTGATATTGATCCTTATGAAAATGAATATAATAGTCACTTTTAGCATTTCATCTAGATTGAAATTATAGTTCACTGTATAACATTCTAATAAATAATTAAGGAGATGTCACTGATTCGAAATAACCTAGCATACGACCGGCATAGTATGACCGACGCGAACGGGCAGATGACTTTGACGGTTTTGTAAATTTTCATACATTTTCGAACTACTGTTAATTTTTATGTANATATATATATATATATATATATATATATATATATATATTATTGTATTTGAGTATTATGTAAATAACCATGTACTTGCAAAAACATAGCATAACATATTTAATTTTAATTCTATTAAATATTTATTTTACTTTGATAATAATGTAGCTGGTTTTGGTTTTTTATTATGGGATATGGGAATGGAATGAAATGTTAAGCTACACTACTCATCACGCGATGTCCCGAACATTTTGCGGAAACTTTGGAACGAGGAGTTTTAAGACTAGGTTCCCTCTGCTGCTGCTAATAAAGTTTTATTAGGTATGGTACATAAGTATCATGGGTAAGCATGATTCTAAAAAAAAAATTCGTGTCGTCTTCGTTACAACTTATAAGAGAATTATTTTACAGAACATTTTTTTAATTAATAGGTAAAAAATAACATATTTATATTTCCATTTCTTCGCTCTGGTGTCGATGTTAAGCGCAGCGTTGAGTTCTGCCACTCAACACGCAATGCCTCCAGAATCCGGCAGAAAGTGGGGCACGGAGTGTCTTAACACTAGGTTTCCTCTGCCTACACTGCTGTGTGCGGGAAACAGCGTAAAGCTGAAAAAATAAGAAAAAAAGATTTCAACGTGCTAAAGAGTTTTGAGGTGATTAAGTAAACTTTTTGCATTTTCATTTTTCTGTCTACCCTCCCATTTAGTTATTTCCGTAATAGCGACTGAAACGTGAATGTATTTTTAATTCTGAATGATGTTTTACGTATTACGATAATATTTTGACTTTTATAAAAAACTGATTGAAGCTTTATATTATAAAATAATGGCATAAAATAAAGACGATTATTACTTAAATAAATTTATATATAGAGACGTTAAAATAAGATATAAGTAAATAGGTCGTGGATATGCTAGTATTTATTTTTTATTCTGAATGATGTTTTACGTATTACGATAATATTTTGACTTTTATAAAAAACTGATTGAAGCTTTATATTATAAATTAATGGCATAAAATAAAGACGATTATTACTTAAATAAATTTATATATAGAGACGTTAAAATAAGATATAAGTAAATAGGTCGTGGATATGCTAGTATTTATTTTTTATTATTAAATTTTAATATTACATACTGTGTTCTTATACTCGTATAATTCGTATCCGTAGAGGTATCTTAGCTAATCAAATGTAAGAAAGATTTATTTTCATATAAAAAGTATTTGAGACCATCGTAATGCAGTGAGGTAGCATCTAAACAAGATGGCTGTACATTCTATTATACAAGGGGGATTTTTTTTCATATTTTAATATTATATATTTTTTACACTGCTACACACACCCAAGACGTCATTTCCTGAAGTTTCTCTACTACGACCTCTAAGATCTATCTTGCTATTTTTTTTTAATTTCACAGGTAGTTTTGTTCTAATACATCATAAATAATAAAAATGATTGTTGATTTTGGCCTATAAACTGCAATGTGATCGTGTAAAATTTTACTATATTTAATAACTTAAAATGGACACGGTGGACCTAACATAATTTGATATTTTTGACTTCATGTCACTGGTATGACTTCGAATTCGATAAGGATAGCTAATATTTATAATAAAAAGGTTTCTTTTAGCTGACAAGACGGACGGACGGACGATTGTTTTTATGATATTTGAGATGTTTTTTTTATTTTCTACGTTATTAAGAGCTATAGGCTTACAATCTATATGAATTATTATATTATTTATATGAATAATTCAAATAGATTGTAAGCCTATAGATGTTAATAACGTAGAAAATAAAAAACACAGATTAAAAATAACTAACTAATAAATGTTTTACGATATCGGTATANATATATATATATATATATATATATATATATATATATATATATATATATATATATATATATATATATACATGTGTTACAATACGTGACATGACATATAAAATGACAAGATTTTTAAAAATGTTAAATTATTGTTAAAATTTATTTATTCGGATGCATAGTTTTTATTTTATTTCAATTCTCCCTACTGTGTACGGGATACAGCGTGAAACTGATTTAATTTAATTTAATTTTTAATACACTCACTTTGTACGCTGCATATAATCGGGAGGTAAAGGCAATCTAGTATAAAGGCACACAGACAACAAACAAACTTAATTTAGCGAGAGTGTACACTCATTTTGCATGAAGTGAACTACAAATATAGGTTTGTAACGATTATTTGATCCAATAACTATATTTCAAGTTTTCGGGTTATTTCGTTTATTTTATCAAATTTCAAAACTGTAGGTCGTATAGATTATATTAAAAACGATGCAAAATACTCGTATCCATTGATTGCGTTGTTTTAGATGTTTAATTTTTTCTGCGGTCCCAGAAACCTCTACGTGATTCCGAGAAAACTGGTCTTGACAGATGGACAATAGGGTAATCTTATTAGTTTCTTTTTAAGGTTCCATACCTTTTAAGAAAAAAAGGAACCCTTATAAGATCACTTTGTTGTTCATCCGTCTGTCTGTCTGTCAAGAGTCTTTATTATCTCAGGAACGCTTGGAGATATCGAGTCGAAATTCAAACCATATACTAGATCTATAGCTCTATGATTTTCCGAAAAAAAAACGTATTTCTACATAATTAAAAAAAAGACATGGCCGTTTATAAAGCAAAAAAAGCGTATTTCGACACTATAGAGGGAATCAAAACCGGAAGTATCCTATACTTCCGGTTACCTATACTTCCGGTTAACCTAGAATTATAGAATTTGGCAGCTAGCATCTACAGGTAGTACTAATTTAGGAAAAAATCTGAAAACTATACATTTGTGGTTAAATCCTAAAAAATAATTAAGCCTTAAAATAGAGGCAAATGTTGATATTAAATCCGCTAGTTAATACCAATAATAATGATAATGTAATTTTACTTAATACTTACAACTAAACGATTTTTATTAATTTATGCAATTATTAAAAATTCAAATCGAAATAATACATAATTATCCTTCAAATAAACACTTAGCTGTACTATCCTACTCTATAAATAAAGCGGCATTACTCGTCTTTGTATCAATAATTCACATCAGCAACATCCCTTGTATAACGTCAGTTGATTTTGCATATCTAATCTCCGTAATCCATAGTGGTTCTAATCAAGGCTTAAAGCTTCACGAGTCATAGTATTTACAAAGGCGATTCAGCCTTTGTAAATACTATGACTCGTTCGTTGTACTTGATTTATACTATTTAATATATTACAATTAAAATTATAAACGAAGAAATAATAATACCCGCATACAGTAGGGTAGGCAGAGGGAACCTAGTGTTAAGACCCTCCGTTCTACACTTTCCGCTGAGTTCTTCGAGGCATCGCGTGTTGAATGGTGGAACTCAATGCCGAGTTTTTGCCTTGTTGCCATGCGAAGAAATGGAAATATTCATAAATAATAATGTATTCCCTCAAGTGGGGATCGAATCCACATCCGTTGCGTTACACCCTTGTGCCCCTGCACCTCGTCGGCCTATATCTATCTTTTTATTTAATAATAGATAAAATAATATACTTTAAATAAAATCACTTTATAGATTCCTTAACTATTCTTGTCAGCAGACAGAACGCCTTAGCTTATATAAAAGAACTCAATTTAAATTTTAAGCATCTAAAGAATAATAAACAAGTAATTTTGTATAAAATAATCTCAACAGAATCAGCGCCCTCCGCAGCTATCTCAGTTTCAATTTGCACATCGCCCGCGTGCCTATTTAATATTCAATCCTTTTTAGTTCCGGTGTACTATTTAGCTGAATTAATTTATTATTTGCATAGTGTGTATGGAATAAACAAAATACCAGAAGTGCTTTAGGCATTCGTTGATATTGCTATATTGATATTATTTTGCTGTATTAAATATTCGGAATTTTTCGTTTATTAATAACATATTTGAAACATTTTCTAAAGTTTTTAATTTATTATTTTCAAGTTTCACGCCGTTTTTCATCTATATACACTTATGGAAAACGTATAAAAAATTGAACGTAGTGAGATTTTAAAAAGGGAATTTTTCTTTCCTAAATGTGGAATATCACTTTAAAAATGTTAATAATGTGTCATAATATTTTTTTGTTTATTATCGGACCGAAACTATAATAAAACATATTAGATCGTAGAAAGTTAGTTCCTTTTTTACTCGTTTTCCGCCTTTGTCCACTGACTTACTATAAAACATTAAGTCCTTACCGACGACATTTACGAGACTTTCGATTTATGGCTGACAAACTTTAACACATAAATACTGATTTTGTTTATAGAAACATTCTTCTTTGCATTTTTATGTTTGTAATTTAAAAACTATACTATAAATATTTATTAATTTTTTTTTTCATAGCAAAGTAAGCAGAGGAAACCTAGCGTTAAGACACTCCGTTGCGTGAGTGGTGGAACACAACGCCGCGCTTTTGCCTTTGTACCAGAAGAAATTAAAATATTAATATTGAGTGGGGATCGATTCCACAACCGTCGCTTTAACAATCAAACGCTTATGCCACTGCGCCACGACAGCCTCATTTTATAAATATTTACCTGTGGCTACGCTCCCGTATCCCGTACTCAAATGGAAGTAACCAAGAGTTGTGTATGTCACCTGGCACGTTGCTAGTGTCCGAGGTAACTGATCAGAGATACAGTAGTTTACAAATCATTAAGAGGATCTAAAGTGGAATATAGCGGAATAGTCTTCCTCAATACAAATTAAATCGCGTTCAAACAAATAAACTTTTAAACTTTGCAGTGGGGAACACACAACCAGTCGCGTATACCTTTAGCACCACTGGCCTCAAAATACATATCATTAAGAAAGTCTATTGATACTCTTTCTAATCATCTATGTATATATAGATTTTCTAATAAAATAAATAAAGGGACTGTAAAAAACGTTTTATAAATACAAAACTATGCAAAGTTTTTTTTTCTTTAAACTTAATCCATACAAAAACATTTTAATCCTCTCAAAAGGATAAAATTTGCTTAACCTAATTAATTAAAATTTGATGCTCTTATATAAAACTAGAGGGCGCGCGCGGCTTCGCCCGCTTATTAGGAGTGAATTCTAAAAAAACCACGAAACACGTGTTCAAGAAAATATTTTTAACAGTCTGAATTTAAATTTTTATAAAAATCGGTGGCGATTTAAAAATTTTTCCATATGAACTTTCAATCCCTTATTTGAACCCTTAGGGGGTGAATTATTAAAAACCATGAAACACGTGTTCAATGAAATATTTTTAAGAGTCTGGATTTAAAATTTTATAAGAATCGGTACAGATTAAAATTTTTTTCCATACAAACTTTCAACCCCTATTTCATTCCTTTAGGGTTAAAATTTTTCAAATTCCCTTCTTAGTGGATGTCCAGAATATGAAAATAAACATCTGCCCAAATTTCACGTTTCTACCATCAGCGGTTACGGCTCTGCGTGCGTCTTACCTCAGTCAGTCAGCACAAGTCCTTTTATATATATAGAT
>JAAIXJ010000175.1:151292-186353 GCA_013403705.1 Heliconius hermathena | reverse complement strand
GAGGCAAAGAGAGCGCCCAAGAGATCGGCTTTCTCTTTGCCTCAAACCTTTGACCAAGGAACAACGCCGCCGACCATCCCGCAGTGCCAGAGCTCAATGCCTGAAGTTAAGTTTAACCAAACAGCTATTAGGCGAGCTTTGTCCTCTTTGGACATCCACAAGTCGAGCGGGCCAGATGGCATCTCTCCCCTAATGCTCCGTTCTTGTGCTCCTGAGCTGACACCGGTGCTAACGCGTTTGTTTCGGCACTACTACTCAGTCGGCGTAGTTCCAGACTCATGGAAGAGCGCTCTTATCCACCCAATCCCAAAGAAAGGCGATGGTTCCGATCCATCTAACTATAGGCCTATTGCTATCACCTCCCTGCTCACAAAAGTCATGGAGAGCATTATCAAAAGCCAGCTCTTGGTATAACAAGAGGATCACCGATTGATTAATGACCGATAATATGGCTTTCGCCATGGTCGCTCAACCGGTCATCTTCTGGTTTACCTAACCCACCGTTGGGATGCGGCTATTGAAAGCAAGGGAGAAGGCCTGGCAGTTAGTTTGGACATGGCGAAGGCTTTTGATCGAGTGTGGCATGGGGCGCTCCGGGCTAAACTTCCATCCTATGGGCTTCCCGAGAATTTATGCAAGTGGATCACCAGCTTTCTCACTGGGCGCAGCATCAAGGTCGTTGTCGACGGTTTTTGCTCCAAATATATGAAAAGGGTTTATTTTTTTAAGTAAATTAGAAGATTTCGTTTATTAATAGTGATTTTTTCTGCTTCATATATAAGACTTATAATTTAATTTTATTATTTTTATCTGTTACGTTTTTTATCTGTTGTGAATAAATGGGTGTTGCAATAAATTGATGATTATATTTTTGTCTTTTTATTAATGAAAAAATACCAATATATAATTTATTCACGGTCTGCTAATGTGAATAAACAGACCTGATCTTTAAATTTATTTTCTTCATGTAATCATGTACAGACTAAATACTTAATTTGTTAATATAATTAATGAATTATTTAAACTGAAACAGGCTTAAAAAGTAATGGTACATTTGTGTATTATAAAATATTTTCTCCACATTTATAAAACAATGACCTAACTTGAAACATACTTTTTATAATATGTTTTTAAAAGAGATAGAATTTGTTTCTGTTATTTTTTTTATTGAAATCGCATTAATAGCTTACCATTCTATAAAAAAAACAAGCATTCATAATCAATTAATAATCAGTTTGCATAAAAATCATCAACAACGAGGATAAGACCTCATAGCACGATCTTCTTTTGCTATTTCCCAAAAATCGTCTTTTTCGAGTTATGTCAGTATTCCAATAAGCATGCGATATGACAGGTATATATGTGTTTAGTTTCACGTTGTATCCCATAAATAGCAGGGTAGGTAGAGAGAATCAGGAAACCTAGTGCTAAGACACTCCATTCCCCATTAAGACACTTTTGTCCAGGTTCATGAGGCACTGTAGGTTGTGTCGCGGCGGGATACCAGAGCCAGAAAATTAAAATATCTAATATTACATTCTTCCATGTAGGAATCGAATCCACTACCGTCTCATTTACAGACGTACGCTACGGATTTATAATATCTTGTAAAAAAACTATAAATCCGACTGTGTAGAACTAAAAAGTAAAAAAAAACAAAATGGCCCAATATTCCATTAGGATTAACAATTAAACTGACTGTAAATGCTAATTAAATATTGGACTTGCTTGTTTCTTTTTTTGTTTTATGTCACCAATTATTAGTTTCGTTATTAGGATTTTAAAACGAAAAATTTTGTAATTTTGTTATTTCCTTGAAGGAATTAACATCGTGGGGATTTGAACACACTTTCATAGTTCTCTAACAGTAGGCTATCACTGTTATTATCGTCACATAATAAGGACTACCAAAATACTAATATTTCTCGTACTTTTATAAGTATAAATTAACGATAGGGTTAATTAAAGTAAACTTTAAACTGTCATACCTACTTATATCCTAATCAGTTATCTAAAATCGATCTGGTTTAGTGATAAATAGATTGACATAAGAATCATCAAAATTGTATGTATGTATGTACATATAATAGAAACATATTACCCTCTTTTGTGTCACGCAGCCGGGTAAAATTTGACAAAAAGTAAAGCTCCCTTAAATACAAATGTATAAGCTAAATCAATTTTTCAGATTCAGAATCAGATTTTTCTAAGAAATGTTAAACCTAAAGGAAAAAGCGAACTCCACTTTACTGTCGTCGAATATATTTCCAATACGTACATACCTATCGTCTCATTATATTGACTTTTTTTTAAATAAAGGGTAGGAATTTTAATCTCGAATTTTCGAGGGCACTTCTCTTATTTACTTTGTAACGAACTCGGCTGGTAATCATTTTTCAGGAATTCTTAAGCGTACCAAATAACATTGAAGGTTAAGTTTGGCTTATGACTAAAAAATAAATTTAGCGTAAGTATTATATAAAAAATCTTTGTTTTTTTTATACGAGTCTAATTTAGTTAAAAGATATCCAGTACCAATGATATTTAATGAATTAAATATAAAATATTGTAACAGTTATTTCAAGGCACTGTGTATTGATTTGCGGAACTCAATACCGCACTTTAAGTACTTGTAAGAACGAGGAGAAGAAAATATTTAATAATTCATTCGCCCGAATGAAAATCGAACTCACAACCGTTTCATATACAGTCAGACACTGTGTCACTGCGGCCTAACGTTACGATATGTTTATTTTGTTTACACCAAAAAGTACGAAACAGAATGAAGATATATGAATAGCATAATAAAAGTTGGCCCCCTACATATACCATACTTTGCAAAATTAATTTAGCACTACGTAAAGCGACCGCAAACCGGACTGGATTGGGGACGATGTGAGAGGGCCAGAACAAAGTTACTTCACAATTATGTGAACCTCCCTTACCAGTTAATATTTAAATATTTCGTAGTACCTCCTTTTGTAACAAAGCAATTCGTAATGTTAATTATTAACTGTATATTTGTGGGTATTGTAATGGAATTTTATGAGTTTGTTTGTGGTTGTTGGCACTTTTGTAGTGTATAGAATAGATAGCAGTAAAGCAATGTGAGTTAGTATCACGACACTTTGACGTTGAGTAGGATTTCAATGCTATATCTACTAGAACGCGAAAAAAAAATTAGAAATAATTAGCCTGAGCTACCTTTTTATGAGTGGGGATTGATTTGGCAGTCACCAATTGTTTCATTTCCTCGAATGGGTATTGAACCCACAACCTGTCGCGTTTACAATCACACACTTGTGCCCCTGAGCCATGACTGGCCTCATTTTCATATTTATAACACAAAAAATATTTAGTGGGTAAATAATTTATTATAAAATACCAAAACATTTCCTCCTTTCACAAAGGCGTGTCGTGTCAGCTTATCAAAATCAGAAACTGAGCGTAAAAAGTCAACTGACTGTTAAACGTCAGTTGGATGTTTGATTCCCTTTCCGGCGGCGCCTATCTTAATAACGCTTATTTTGTCTAATTTGTTTTGACGAAATATATAAAACAAGTGGGCGCGCGCGCTTTCGCCCGCTTATTTGCACCCTTAGGAGTGAATTCTAAAAAAACCACGAAACACGTGTTCAATAAAATATTTTTAACAGTCTGAATTTAAATTTTTATAAAAATCGGTGGCGATTTAAAGATTTTTCCATATAAACTTTCAACCCCTTATTTGAACCCAAAGGGGGTGAATTCTAAAAAACTATGAAACACGTGTTCAATGAAATATTTTTAAGAGTCTGGATTTCAAATTTTATAAAAATAGGTGCCGATTTAAATTTTTTTCCATACAAACTTTCAACCCCTATTTCATCCCTTTAGGGTAAAAATTTTTCAAAATCCCTTCTTAGTGGATGTCCAAATTATGAAAATAAATCAGCAGTTACGGCTGTGCGTGCGTCTTACCTCAGTCAGTCAGGTACATGTCCTTTTATATATATAGATAGATTATACTCTTATTCAATATACTTATAAAATATATAATGATATACGTTTTAGATTTGTGAAAAGTTTTATGCGTAGTAAAATTGTTTTTAAAAGCCATTATGGCGCATTGCGGCAATGTGTGACTGTAGCGATGATTGTGTATTCGATTAAGCGCGGCGTTAAGTTCCGCCACTCAGATTATATCTATATATTAGATATACAAGTTGTAACGCTATCGACGGATCAACGGTTGTCTAAGATTAAGGGGCCGCAATAAATGGATAGGCCTTTTCACCCCTATGTATGTTAGCCGATTTTCTGTCTCGATTTATTGGCAAATGCAGCCTGACTGTTGAGTTTGGGCTTGTGATTTTTTGCTCCATAATAATAATATAATATTTATTAAATTAAGATTTCGTACATAATAATAATTTAAATCGATAATAACTGCATTAGTAGTAAACTGTGTTGCAGCTATTATTGAGCTATTCTATATAGCTTAATAGTCAGTAAACGCTCATATCTTTTGACTGCGTTGTATTAGAAGCCCAACTTCTGTGCTCCAAAGAACTGTAAACCTGAATATCTGATGTTAATTTCAGATTGATACTTCAACGCAATCTCAAGTAAAATAAGGGTTCCGTTGTTTTTTTCCTTTTGAAGTACAAAACCCTAAAAATGGATTAATTGTTTTAACTTGATTATGCATTAAATTAATCGTAATTAAGTGTTTTGGGAATTGATTTGATTTTCGTATTTAATACAAAAATGTTTAGTTATTTCACATCTGTCTAGATAAACTGTAACTGCGCGCACACTACAAACGTGGTTTTTCACACATAAATTCCGATTCCGCAAAAATCCGGGTTAAAATATAGTTTATATATTGCTCCACAAATTTCTATTTATCATTGAGTATATTCAAATACTACGTGGCTGCGTGAGATGGTATCGAGATTTAGGTTAACAGTAATTTAAGTTTTTATTTTCAGCTTTATGCTATCTCTAACATTTTGTATATAGCAGAAGATGCAGAGGGAATCTAGTGTTAAAATATTGTAAAGACAAAATATTAAATCAAATCAGCTTCGCGTTGAATACCGCAGGGTAGGCAGAGGGAACCTATTGCCAAGACTTTTGTTGTTAATTAAAGTAACCTCGCGAGATTATAAGCAAAGAAGATGGAAATATATATTTAAATAAATATTTTATTTTCTCGAGTGGGAATCGAACCCATAACCAGTCGCGTGTACAGTCGCTTTTTACCCCTGCGCCAGCTGTTGGCCTATTAATAAATTATATATTATTAAAATTTTAATAAATTATATAATTATTTCTCTCGAGTGGGAACTGAACCAATAACTGACGTGCTTAAAGTAAACCGTTTGTGCCACTGCGCCACAACAGTCTCATTAAATAATTTAAGTCTTTTAAGAATTTATCTGATTTTGTTTAGTTATAATTTGCTGTACGGTTTACTTAGCCATATGGTACGAGTATTTAAGAAGACGGTAAGTACGCGCGCAGCGCTGCGCAGTTCTTCTCGCATATACACCGATCCAGATCCTAAATTTTGAAATCTCGGGGTTTCTTATCATCATACAAATTAAAAGTTAAAGACTCAATGCTAATTCATTAAGTGAGGTGTTAAGGAAGGTGTCAAATACTGTAATTTACTGTAGTAGTTTTCTTTTGTTTTTCCCAATTATCATTTTATTTATATAAAACTAGCAAAATATTTTTGTACATTACTTTTCAAATTTTCTTTATCTTAAGTACGTTGACAACGTTTATACATAAAAAAAATGATATTTTTTATATACAATATTTTCATAGATCCCTATGTCACTTCAGCCACTCCCCATTTTAAATGCGGTAGAGAACGCACGGTAAGGAGACGTTTCTACGCGATGCCAAAATATCTGGCTTTCCGCAGATTAATTAGTCTTAAATGATTCGAACGGCTCTACGTCATATGCGAACAAATTAGAGTTTAAAATTATAAACAATATATCCAAAATTAAAATGACTATAGGTTACGTTGTTTTAATTCATTAAAATTTACTTATAAATCAGCTTCACATTCAGCTGACAGCAGTGGGAACCTAGTGTTAAGACACTCCGTTCCCCATTTTCTGCTGAATTCTGGAGGCATTTCTTGTTGAATGGCAGAACTCATCGCCGCGCTTTGCCTCGACACCAGAACGAAGAAATGGAAATATAAATTTAAGTAAATATTTCATCTCCGTGGGGATCGAACCCACAACCAGTCGGTTTTACAGTCACACTTTGTGCCCCTGCGCCACTACTGACTGAAAATTTATTTAGAGATATATAAATTATTGTACTATCAAATTTAAATCCTAGTGCATAATAAATAAAAGAGTTTGTGAGGATTAGAGCTTATGGGCTATTTAGGTGAAACTTTAAAATTATACAGCTTATAAATTAGAATAGCACATAAGTTACAATTTTGTATATTATAATTTAGCTATAATATAACGAAAAGTGTAAGCAAGTTTGGCGTTTAGCTAATGGTCGCTAATGCATTATAAAATAAAAAAATGTAAACCACATATAGAATATTGGGAGTCAAATGTTATAATAGTGGGGAACGGAGTGTCTTAACACCAGGTTCCCTCTGACTACCCTCCTGTGTGCGGGATACAGCGTGAAGCTGATTTAATTTAATTTAATTTTTAAATATTATTATGTAAAATAAATGTGATTTTAACTCATATATTTAAAATATTAATTATAATTATTTGAAGTTTTTTTTTCGATTAATTTCTATATTTGTACATTTTTATGTAAAAATTACTAAGTGTGTATATAAAAACAATTAAGCCTGTTAATAATATTATAGATCAAAATTACTAAGGAAAATAAACATGGATTTACTGATACTGTATTGAAAATATCTCGCGAAGTAACGAGAGTCCTTCAAAAACTTCCTACACACAAACGCTATATAATTGATCATTACTCCAAGTTCCAACATTCGTGGATCTATGAGGAATATCCATAGTTTCGTGCCAAGTATAACAAGTTCTGATGTGCTCATAATTAAATTATCGAATTCGTGCTCTCGAGCCGTTCGTTCTAAGATGGGTTAAACGAAATAATGATTGTAATTTGTAGTGCCCACCATTTGTCAGCTTCACGCTGTTGACACATAATGCAGGGAAGGCAGAGGGAACCTAGTGCTTAGACACTACATTACTCTTTTTCTGAATTCCGTAGGTATTGCATGTTGAGTGGCAGATTTCAATGTCACGCCTTGCCTTGACAACAGAGCGAAGATTAAGAAAAAAATATAAATTATATTTTCTTCTTAAACTTCGCTCGATTCACTTCGATTAGAAAATATATATATAAATTTAAATATTTTTTTCATTTTCTCTAGTGTCTGATACCGTCGCGTTACAGTCACACCCTTGTGCCCCTGCGCAAGACGACCTTAAAAAAATAATAGTACAAAATATGTAGAAAATATATTTAATTATGTATGCCGCTAGCAGCTGCAGGTATTAATATGAATATTCAAGAAAACAATAAAAATATTCTGTATAAAATACGGACAAAGACAAAAACAATATACCAATAACAATATAAAAATATAATGTATATTCATTGAAATTGCAACTTTCAGAATCAGCATTTCAATTTTCTATTAATTTACAACTCGTTACAAAGATAACGCTGCTACTTCACAAAATGCAGCTCCATCTCTCATTCGTTCTGAATAAATTTTCCCATTGAATGTAAACTCCGAGAACGGCACTGTCAAGTGCACCGTAAAGTTCAACGCCTTGCCTACTTTACGGGAACCTTCGGCCGTCTACTGCCTGACAGATTTTGGGATAACTATTAAAAGGTTTTCTTTTAACTAAATGAGAATATGTAGGGCCAAGATCGTCAACATTGATTTCTGCCACTGGACCTTCTCTGATCTTTCTGGCAACGTCTATTGAAATTTTACTTAATATTGTTGCTAATCTCTGTTTCCGGTGTTCTCGTAGTGTTGCCAGAAATATGATCGCTAAACTGCAGTCGACTCCATATCTGATGATAAAAATATTTTTATAATAGTAAATAATAGCATATTGTAAAATATTACTTACTTGAATAAAATTTACGGAGTGCGCCGTAACGCAGCAGCACAGCTTCTGACTAAAAATGCGATGGAGCATCCGGTTCAATTTTTACTCTGGATTGAGCAATGAATTATTTTCACTTCCTGGGAATGGTAATAAGACAAAGCGCGGCGTTGAGTTACGCCACTCAACAAAAGTTTTTTCGGAAGTCCAGCTGAAAGTGGTAAACGGAGTGTAATAGCACTAGGTTCCCTCTTTCTACGCTGCTATGTGAGAAATACAGTTCGAAGCTAAAAAAATATTAGGAATAGACAAAAAATATAATTATGAGGATAATCAATTGTTTCTTGGACTATCCATTTTATATTTATATGCATAAACTACATTTAAAGCTATTGCTATNTATATATATATATATATATATATATATATATATATATATATATGAAACTATATGAAGTAAATGAACTTAAGCTATTTTCGTATCTAGCTGCTCTTTCACTTTATATTAAAATAGCCAGCGATGGCATAGAATAAAAGTATATTTTTTTGACTTAGATATTACAACAAGTTATTTTTGTCTTGTTTGTAAGTTAATAATAACCTAGTGCTTAGATAGAGCCATCCGGTTTTTGATTCAGCACGAACTGTTAAAAATATTTGGGTTGATAAACAATACTATTTTTTTCAGCTTCACGCTGTATCACGCATACAGCAGGATAGGGAGTCTAATGTACTCCCCATTTTCACCGAATTCTGGATACATTGCGTGTTGAGTTGCGGTAATCAACGCCTCGCTTTGCCTTGCCACCAGAGCGAAAAAATGAAAAAATAAAATATTGCATTTCTTTGAATGAGAATCGAACCCACAACTTATCACATTTATAGTCACACGCTTGTTTCCTTGCGCAACGACTGGTCTCTTCTTTTATTTTCTCAATTTTGAATTAAATCTTGATTCTACCTATTCATAAAATTTAAATAAAAAAGTTAAAAACTTAGTTTATTTTCACTATAAAATACCGTCCAATATTTAGTTATATTTTTAAAAGTATTAAGAAATAATAAAATGTACTCACTTTTAGAACAAATTGCATCTCCCGTCGACGTTGGCCATAAATTGTATGAGCGAACGTGATGAAGCCTGTGTACATCGCTCTTCAGCGAATATTTCGAAGAATGGCTTTTCTGTGACATCTGTTAACCTGTGAATTGTTGTCGAATTTTATACATAAATTCTGTTATAATTAATTAATTTTTAATATACGAGTACAATGGTCTGATTATAAAGAATTGATTGTGGGTTCGATTCCCAGTTGATTTTCATTTCCTGTTTTGGTTAAGTTCCGCCACACGCAATGTCTTGAAAATTTGGCAAAAAGTGTGGTTAGTGTTTTAACTAATTATAATAGATTCCATCTATCTGCTCTGATGTAAGGGAACAAGAATGAAGTTTATCATTTTATCTATACATATAAAAAATCAAAGGGTCTGTGATTTGAAAACAACTGTGTTTTTCCAAGTACATGTAGTGATTTATATTTTTGTCTATCTGTCTATATATCAATTTGAACCAGTTGAACCAGATTTAATGGGACTTTCATTGAAGTACAGAGCAATATATAGCCTACTTTTTATCCCGGAATTCACACAGGACCGGTGTTTAGGCGGTAATAACCGCGTTTGCCGTGTGCACTTACTTACTATCTATCCAAGACATAAAATAACTAAACATTTTTCTAATATAACAACACAGCAAAATCCAATAAAATTCCAAAAGATTAGGAAGAATTACAATTTATTAAGTTCATAGCAGTATAGACAACAAAATTAAAATAATTTATCAATTTTCGCTCGTTTTAACTATACGAATATTTACTTAGTTTAGTTAAAGTTTAATTTATTAGTAAAGTTAATGCGGGCGAAACCGCATGGGGGCTACTAGTATATATGTATATATAAATATTTATTATATTTTCTAATTATATTCAAAACCATATTATTGGCTCTTTGTAGATAGTTGTTCAGACAACTCCTTCATTCCACGTTTGTTCGTACTAACGTCAACGTTGCTAAAAGTCCCTATCGTTAAATAATAATAATATTTAATAATATGAACATTGTAAAGGACTTATTTTTTCAAGGACGTAAATTAGTAGCGCGATTACTTGTTTAGAAAACGTAACAACACAATGCCTCCAGAATTTGGCAGAAAGTGGGGAACAAAGTGTCTTAACACTACGTTCCCTCTGCCTACCCTGCGTGAAGCTGATTTTTTTAAAATATTTTGACTTTGTGGAATTTAAACCTACGCCTTTGTTAAAAATCTTGGTATGTTAAAATTTTTACTTTTTAATAAAATGATGGTGACTGTATACGGTGTACATTTAATTTCAGTTCAAGAACATATATGCATTTGCAAAGTCACATTTCGTCCTAAATTTTGACCTGATTTTAGTAAAACCAGATTCTATAATGTGGTCTCTGACTTGGATAGAACAAAAACAATATTTGAAAGATTTTCTAGACTGAAAAGAGTAAAAACATATATTTTAGATAAACGTTAAGCCAAGAAATGTTAAATGCTCTAGAAATTAAATGTTGCATACAGCTTCACGCTGTATCCCGCACACAGCTGGGTAGGCAGAGGGAACCTGGTTAAAAAACTCGTTCTCGTCCCCATTTTTGAAATGTTATAATATGATAAATTTAGATGTGGTAATGAGAGTTGAAAATAATTAAACATAACATAATGCCTCCAGAATACGGCAGAAAGTGGGGAACGGAGTGTCATAACACTAGGTTCCCTCTGCCTACCCTGCTGTGTGCGGGATGCAGCGTGAAGCTGATTTTTTTATTTTTTTTTTATAATGTTTTAACTGCTAAATTAATTTATTAACATATAGAAAAGGTAAATTTGTTTGGGTTTAAAATACGCTGTATAATTTTTAAATATTTAACTGAAATATTATCACGTTAAGATTATAAATAATTATATCGTTAAACGTATTGTAATGTATTCTGTTACAGAGTGACTAATATACAACGCACAGAAAAAACTTTTGGAATTAGAAAGTTAAATATGGCATGGTGGGCAAGACAGAAGATTAGAGGATGTAGAATAGCAGTAAAATAAGGTGTCTCGTAATTCCCAGGGAAATAGGAAAAGGCGAGTTTCTTCCATTTTACGTGTCAAGCTAAGTTACAAGTACTAGTCTTTTTCTCTTTTTTTTATAGTTTTTGCTGCTTATTAAAAATATTATTTGCTAATATTACAATTATAAATAAATAATAAAATTAACAGGGTGCATAAAACAATTTTTAATTTTTAAATTAATTTATTTTGAATTTCCCCTATATTATATCGAATTTCACGTGATGGGAAATGTATTGTAATTCATTATTCACGCACCATGTTCTTCACTCTGCATACATAATTAACTAGTCTATATCTTATTGAGCTGGCACTTTCGGAAGCCATAAACAAAGAACAAAATAGATAGTTCAAATTATATAATAAAGTATTGTAATATATACAATTGATAATAAAGATATGATTTAAGAATCTAAATGTGAAGGTCATCAATCAATGCACTATTAGTTACAATTTCTATATAATATAGTGATTGAGCATAAAAGTTTCCTAAAAATTGAACATGGTCTTTAGAAGTTATTAAATAATTGTCTCATATGATTGTTGAACCTGTGACCTTCGCTAATATCATTCTACATTATCATAACGGATAATACAATGGTAAGAGTAACATTTAAAGAGATAAGTCTATACAAAATCCTACTTTTTGCTAATTAATTTATTCTTTAATAGGTGATAAGATTTTAAAATCGTAATTTCTATAGAACTTGTTTACATAATAGCATTTAAAGTCAAAGTCACCGTTGCGAAGGCCAAGCATTATGTAAATGACAGACGAATTTCGAGCAGCCGCTACAAATGGTGCCCATTTTCTTGTAAAGTAGAATAAAATCTTACAGCAAAAAGGCTTTTGTTTTATCTATTTTACTTATATTATATAGGAATAGCTAATTTTACAAAATTTAAGGATAATACGAGAAGTTTCTATACTAATGTTATAAAGCTGAAGAGTATGTTTGGTTGAAACCGCTAATCTCAGAAACAACTGATTCAGTTGAAAATTAAAAAAATCTTTAAGTGTTGGATAGACAACTTATCTACGAATAACATTAATCGATGTAACCCACTGTACCTGCGGTATGGTCATGTCTTATTTAGATCCAACACATATTTTTCTTACAAAATCCGATATCGGAAAAAATATTATACTGTAACATTCCCTCGACACCAGAGCGAAGAAATGAAAATATAAATGTAAATAAATATTTCATCTCCTCGAGTGGGGATCGAACCCACAACCAGTCGATTTACAGGCATACTTTGTACCCCTGCGCCACGACTGGCCTCAAACTATTACATGATATAATATAATTCAATTCAATACTCTAGCCACACCTAACGACCCAAGTTACTTATTTCCAAAAATTTTATAATAGCAGTAATAATAAAAAATATTTTTCTTTTATTTGCCTTTGATTGATATTTTTGGCGCAGGGTCACAAATTGTGACCCTGCGCCAATGGGTTGAATGGCCTGTGGGTTCAATCCCCCCTCGAGGAAATGAAATATTTATTTAAATTTATATTTCCACCTCTTCACTCTAGCGTCGAGGCACAGCATGGCTTAGAGTTCCGCCACTCAACACGCAATGCCTTCAAAATTCGACGGTAAGTGGGGAACGGAATGTCTTAACACTAGGTTCCCTCTGCCTATCCTGCTGTGTGCGGAATACAGCCTGAAGCTGATTTCATTATTTTATATAGTTATTCTAGAAAGCACGTTGAAAATATCCCAATAGTTAAAATTCTTAAACGCAGTACTTACATTTATTTTTAAAACAGCTTTTTAGCCTCTTTTTTCTTTTATATCAGAATTACATTGTCCTGTTTGTATTTCAAATATATTTAATTCAATTTAAGAAATTTCAAAGTACCTACTTTGACTCAGCAACTTGTCCTATTATAACGATGGTTTTTATTTATCATGTGCAACTTATATCCATATGAGTTGATAAAGATAGTATCGATATCCGTTACTATGTAAATTTGATGAATGATTCTATCTTTTTAAAATCATATTTAGAATAATATCTCTGCTAGTATACATATGTAAGTTTTTTCAGTCTTCTTCGCATAGCATCTCTTCTACACTTTCTTCTACTTCACTTCTACATCTCTCATTGAGAGATGTGAATTTTAATTATCAAAGCGTTGAAATGATCGAAATCACAAATATCTCTTTCAAGTATTATATTCTTTATTGGGCTATAAATAAAATAAAAAAAGAAAATAAAATTACAGAAATAAGGTTAACAAAGGTGAATTTATCTCTAAAAGAGATTTCTTCCAGCCAACCTGTGGAAGTGGGTGAAAGAAACATATAGCGGGATGACAAAATTGTGCAATATTCGAAAAGAAAAAAAAAATACATAAATAACAAAAACAAGTATAGATGCTACGTAATATGGAGCTACTTATGTATTATGAAAAATCTATTGTTTATATCAAAACTACAAATATTGGCTTTGGACAATGGAACTAATAACCAAAATAACATACTAAGTCGCTATAGGTAACTTTGAATATAGTATAAACGTATTGGTGTATCGATTAATCTAAGTTTCGTTTTCCGCTTCAATCTAAAATCCTCAAAGGCCAAGCTCATACGATATAAATGAAGTTTTGCATATATAGAGACATAAATGCGGAAATGGTCTTAATCTGTTTTCAGTGATGCAAGCTTGTTTATTATAGCGGATGGTATATGTACGTAAAACAAGGATGATTTTTGATTATTTAGCTTTACTCTGTATTCTACACATACCAGGGTAGGAAGAAGGAACCTGGGAACCTAACGGTTAGATATTTCGTCCTCTAGTTTCCGCGGAATTCTGGAGGCATTGCGTGTTGAGTGGTGGAACTCGGCCACTTATACCACTGTACAAAATAATAATAATAATAATAATTTGAGAGCTATGTCTTTGCAAAACTTTGTTTATGACGTTTTTACCCCTGCGCTACGATTAGCCCTGAAAATTAAAGTATATTTTTTTCCGTTTCACGCTGTATCTCGCACACAGCAGAGTAGGCAGAGGGAACCTAATGTTAAGACACTCCGTTCCCCACTTTCCGACGAATTCTGTAGGCTTTGCTTTTGAATGGCGGAACTCAACTTTGCTTTGCCTCGACACCAGAGCGAAGGAATGAAAATATACATTTTAAATGAAAATTGAAAGCAAGTACTACGATACGAATACAATCCGCTATTTTGTTAAAATAATGATACTTCAAACGGATTGTAAATAAGATCCTCCCTGCAAATCTCTTAGTAATGAGCTAATTCCCAGCTTCCAACTCGGCTTAACGCTTTAAATTGTATTATTGTCAGTTAAGTCCCATTGTCTCTTAATAGTCTCAGAATTTAATTTCATACTGTGGAAAGAAAAGTTGCCATTTTTATATTGCGCATTGAATTCGTTGCTGGTTTTAATTGCATTTATCGTATATTAAGAATATTTTTTTTTAGCTTCACGCTGTATCCCGCACACAGCAGGGTAGGCAGAGGGAACTTAGTGTTAACACACTCCGTTCCCCACTTTCTGTCGAATTCTGGAGGCATTGCGTGTTGAGTGGCAGAACTCAACGCCGCGCTTAACCTTGACACCAGAGCGAAGAAATGGAAATATAAATTTAAGTAAATATTTTATCTCCTCGAGCGGGGTTCGAAGAATATTATTTTCTCTAAAACATTTTTTTTATTATAATATAATATGATAAGACTAGATATTTGTATTTCATATGACTTATTATATTCTTGAAAATTTATATTTAAACTAGCGACCCGCTCTCGGCTTCACCCGCTTCAACTACTGAATTATGTACTTAACTCTAAATAACGAACCTTCGTGTATACTCTGTTTAAAGTTTAAGCTAATCATCCGTCGAAACGATGGGTATTATATTTTTTTTTAAGTACTTAAAAAAATTACTTCTTTCTTAACCTCTCATTTAATGACAATGACAGCTGACACTTGACAGCTTGACGTTTAAGTATGTAAATATATAATGATAAATAACCCACTTATATTTAATAATATCATATTTGTGTAAAATAAAATAATTATTACTTTTTGCGCCTTTCTGCTATCTTTTATGTAATAAATTCATTCAAATGGTTGCCTGTAAGAAATCGCTTTTAGTGATAAGGCTGCCATTGCACTATTTTTGTCTTTTTGTAAATATCAGTAACTGTTATTATATTGTTTCTTTGTTTTTTAGTGCAATAAAAATTATTATTATTACCTTCATAAATAATAAGAGTTAAGTTTAAGTCGTAATTCATTCAACACAGAGATAAAGACCAATTTGACCTTCAAAGAAATATTAAGTAAATGCTTAGATTCTTCGGTTCGTTTTTTCGTTTGAAATAAATCTATATTAAAATGCCTAAAAACAACTTTTCTACGTGTACTCTGTAATAACTACATATTAACCAATTGTACATTAAGCTAATAATATAAGTATGTGAATAATATAATTTAAAAACTGTACAGGAGTTAATATGCAATCGTTAAAGTTATTTTACAAAGAATATTATGAATCCGTCAAATGAACAATTTAACATTTAAGGCCGTTTCTGAAAGAGTAAATTAAATTATTCAATGATATCAGCACATTCAACAGAGTTTTAAAATTATGATAAAAAGTACATTACACAGGTAAAAAGAACGTAATGTTACAAAAATATATACGTATAAGAAACAATTAGCTTTATATATATTTTATTCCAGACTGCTAAGGAAGACTGCTGTATGTATGTTGTTTATTACCTCATATCTCCAGAACCGCTAAATGGATTTACACAATTGAGGTATCGTTAGATTTGTCTTAGCAGCCCAAATGTTCTTAGATAGGTGACGTTAAAAAAAATCATAGCGGTTGTGGGACGCCATTGGAATAATGAAAAAAAAATTGTTTTCAAATACCATAATATGGGTATCAAATTCAAATGCTCAGTACGAGGATTTCAAAAAGGTATATCATGATTATCATTACCATAGTGAATCGTAACAAAAAAGTGAAAAATAAAAAAATATATGTAAAAACAAAAACACCGACTGCGTAAAACTAAAAAGAAAATAAACAAGCCCAATATTTTTTAGGATTAACAGTCGGGACCTATAAGTAATTCTTCAATCAATAATATCTTTACCAGGAACCCCGCATAATTTAAAGAGGTCCCGACTGTTAATCCTAATAAACTATTGGGCTTGTTTATTTTCTTTTTAGTTTTACGCAGTCTTACGATTGTCCTTTATCTCTTCTTCCTTTAATATTGACTGCACGACTACCAAATGCACGTATGGAATAAAGCACTTAAAAGGATACGTCTAAATCAGTTACTGGTATCAATTCGATTCCTTCACTCTCACAGAATGAATCCTATTGAAGTATCAAAAGCTTTCCACTTCTATCGGTATTCGTATTGAATGGTAAATTGGATATTTCACCTTGTTTATGAATTTGGTACTAGTTCATGTAAACATTTTGCTTTTGCGAATATTTACTTGACAACTACGGACTCTATAAATAAATTTTATAAAATATTAGAATTAGTTGCTTCACCCGGACAGTCTTTATATTATAAGTCAATAAGAAAAGTAGAGACTATGTAATGGCAGATTTTTCTGCTCTAATCTAACTAATTGCACTAATTTATTATTTGTTTTGGTTATAGTTCAAAGTTTTCAATGCCTTCTTATCCTTAATTATTATGTCAGTCCCAGAAAGTTTTAAATAAAGAACTTAAAAGTAATACAACAAAACCTTTTTCTTAAACATCGTACCATTCAAACAATGAAGATCTGCATTTTAAAGAAATTGGGTGTTTTTTAAATTCCATTATACGTGATTGAGGCCGGTCGTGGCGCAGCGGCACGAGGTGTGACTGTAAAACCGACTGGTTGTGGGTTCGATCCCCACTCGAGGAGATGAAATATTTACTTAAATTTATGTTTTCATTTCTTCGCTCTGGTGTCGAGGTTAAGCGCGGCGTTGAGTTCTGCCATTCAACACGCAATGCCTCCAGAATTCGGCAGAAAGTGGGGAACGGAGTGTCTTAACACTAGGTTCCCTCTGCCTACCCTGCTGTGTGCGGAATACAGCGTGAAGTTGATTTTTTTTTTATTTTTTTTCCTTGGTGATTGCTTTATGCTGAAACAGGTATTTGAGTGAAATTTACATCACCAAATTATGTCATTGTAATTTTTATGTCCTCGCTGCGGTAACGATGCAAAGTGAGGCGTTGAGTTCTGCCATTCTACACGCATTGATTAGACAGTTCAGCCGAAAGTAAAGAATAGCAGTATCTTACCAATAGGTTATAATAGGTATCTTAACACTAGGGTACAACGCGAAGCTGAGAAAATGTCAACTTTTTACAACAACTTTTGACGTTACTACTTCATTATGCTCTTTCTATTAATTGGATTATTATGGTTCTATATCAGGTGTGCTTGTCTTGAAAATCTATCAATTTCAAGTCAATGTTATGTTCTGGCCTAATATCTATACAACAAAAAAAAACATTCACAGTCGTCCATTTATTCCGAAGATGAGTTTATACCGACAAACAAGTAGACAAAAGTTTTAAAAAGCATAGAGTAGTTTTAAATTCATATTTTATTCAAATTTCCGTCACCTAAATGTTTTGTGAAAAGACTAAAAATACAGACACGTTTTTTATTCTTTCATTATGAAATATCGGGACCTATAAGTAATTCTTCAATCAATAAAATCTTTACCTGGAACCCCGCATAATTTAAAGAGGTCCCGACTGTTAATCCTAATAAACTATTGGGCTTGTTTATTTTCTTTTTAGTTTTACGCAGTCGGGGTTTTTGATTTTACAAATATTTTTAAATATCAAATATCAATATTGCCCGTATTTTTTAATTTAAAACATTCAAAAGTCCTTATAAAAATTACGATAGTATAGTAAAAAAAACATATTAGAATATTACAGATTAAAGTATTAAAAATCATATTAGAAGTCATTAGAGTTGTCAGTCAGTTGTCAGTTAGTTCTGTTTATTAGATCAATAATCATGTAGTTTAGCCGGGCGAAGCCGTGGGCGAGCCGCTAGTATAAACTATTTTGTAAATTACTCTAATAATACTGTTCTATTCAATTGTTTGAAACTTTGGTTGAAAACCAATGTATAGATCTCACGCTATATTCCGCATAAAGCCGGGTAGGCGGAGGGCACCTAGTGTTAAGACACTCCGTTCCCCAGTCTGTCAGAAGAAATGAATATATTAATAAATAATCCCTAAGTGGGGATCGAACCCACAACCATCACGTTACAGTAATACCCTTGTGTCCCTGCGCCACGACGGCCTCCATGTATAGATATCGTCTTTAAATTGATAATATTATTAGAACACATAATTAATCCAGTTTAGTAAATAAATAATTGTATTGTTCAAGCGGATGAGGACGTGAGCGGATCGCTACTACTACGTAAACAGATGTAATGATGATATGAATAATCGACCTTTTTGGTGCACTGTTTACTTTAGAGAATAAATTTTAACAAAATACAATTATAATAAGATAAAGAGGCCGGTCGTGGCGAATGGCGTGTAAAATCGACTGGTTGTGGGTTCGATCTCCACTCGAGGAAGTGAAATATTTATTTACATTTATATTTTCATTTCTTCGCTCTGGTGTCGAGGGGAAAGCGCGGCGTTGAATTCCACCACCCAACACGCAATGCCTCCAGAAAATTGGCGGAAAGTGGGGAACGGAGTGTCTTAACACTAGGTTCCCTCTGCCTACACTGCTGTGTGCGGAATACAGCGTGAAGCTGATTTAATTTAATTTTTTAATATTAACTACAAATAAAACAATAGTAAACAAAGTGTAACTAAACGCGACTCGTTGTGGGTTCGATTCCACTCGAGGAAATGAAATATTTATTTAAATGCATTTTGTTATTTCTTCGCTCTGGTATCGAGGCAAGAACGCGGCGTTGATTACCTCCAGATACAGCGAAACCACCAATACAAACTCATACTATGTAAAAGCCAGATTATATAAAGAGTAAACAAAATTTAAAACGACGACAGCAGCAGATTTCCCCACTACGATAAAACTGACGCTGTTCAAGTTAGTACACACCACTTAGAATATGAAAGTTTGTATCTAAGAGTACGTTACAAGTTAAAACTTTCTGAACATGTTACATACGGTTGAGAAAATATATTTTAAATTTTTCCACTTCTAACTTTATAATGGTGTATGTAGTCAGAACTCACATATTCTTGGTGAAGCTAGCGCGCCGGTTAAATTTATTTCATAATGAAAGAATAAAAAAAGTGTCTGTATTTTTAGTTTTTTCACAAAAATATTTAGGTGACGGAAAAATTTTAATAAAATATGAATTTAAAGCTACTCTACGGTTTTTAAAACTTTTATCCACTTTTTGTCTGTCAGACTCATCTTCGGAATAAATGGACAACTCTGAATGTTGTTTTTTGTTGTTTAGATATTAGACTAGAACATAACATTGACTTGAAATTGATAGATTTTTAAGACAAGCACACCTGATATAGAACCATAATAATCCAATTAATTGAAAGAGCATAATGAAGTAGGAACGTAAAAAGTTGTTCAGAGAGTAACAAGCATTTTTCATAGACATTTTCTCAGCTTCATGTTGTACCCTAGTTTTAAGATACCTATTGGTAAGATATTGCTATTCTCCACTTTCGGCTGAACTGTCTAATCAATGCGTGTAGAATGGCAGAACTCAACGCTTCACTTTGCATCGTTAATGAGAATTTAAAAAACACCCATTTTATTTAAAATGCAGATCTTCATTGTTTAAATGAACAATGTTTAAGAAAAAGATTTTGTTTCATTACTTTTAAGTGCATTTCTTTAAGACTTTCTAAGACTGACATAATAATAAGGACCACCCTTCTATAGAGGGTATAAGAACACATTGAATTTTAACCAAAAAAAAAATATAAATTACGTAATTAGTTAGACAGAAAAATCGGTCATTATTGCAGCAAAAGTACATTTGCGACTATCGTGGTAGGGGCTACCACGATAGTAGACACCGAACCACTGAACCTAGGCTCAATTTTTCGGTAAATCCCATTGAATGAAAGTAATCGAGAGTCGTCTTTTTGTATGCAGTTCATTTTTTCCGCCAATTTATTGTGACTGTACTTCTTAAAAAGTGATTTGAGACGTTCTTCATCGAATTCAGAAGGCCTTTCTCTGCGTGTCATCGACATCTAAGATACTATTTTAAAACTTTGCAAGCCATTTCCGTGCTGTAGACTCGCCTAAATTTCCCGGGCTGCTTCGGCTGCTTTATAGGGTTCCATACGTTTTAAGGAAAAAAGAAACCCTTATAAGATCACTTCGTTGTCCGTCCGTATGTCTGTCTGTCTGTCCCTTATTTCAGGAACGCTTAATATTTCTACATTTACTAAAAATAGATATACTAAAAAATAGATATGGTCGGCAAAAAACGCGCCTTCCGGTTGACGTAGAATTAAGAAATTTGGCAGCTAGCATCTGCAGGTAGTACTAGTTCATGAAAAAAATCTGAAAACTATATTATAATATTATAAATACTAAAAACTAATAGCCTTAAATAACAAAAAAACGCGTATTCCGACACTATAAAGCAGTGATTCTGTACCCTTTTTTTGTTGCGGCACATATTTAACGATTTCAAAATTTGGCGGCACCCAAAGAAAAAGATAAAAATTATTTACTGCATAAATAGTTTATAACAAAAATTTTAAATATACGAATTAATTTTTTTGTGGATTTAAATATATATTCATGTTAAAAATATTTTTCTTTTTAAATGATATAATTTAATAATATTAATATTATTATATATTTGCAAAATTTGGCGGCACACTTTTGAAATTTGGCGGCACACAAAAAGTGCCGCGGCACAGTGGTTGAGAATCAAAGATGATAGGGTGCTTCCGGATAACCTAGAATTATAAATTTGGCACCTAGTATCTACAGGTTGTACTAGTTCATGAAAAAGTCTGAAACTATACATTTGTGATTAAATCCTAAAAAAATTGCCTTAAAAGAGGACAAAACGAGCGAAACAGATTTCTTTTACCAAATACAAGTGTTTTTTAAAGAAATGAAATTAAATAATTATATTTGTGTTGATGTTTTGAATGATTTTTTACGATTGATTGATGTTTAAAGAAAATACCAGATATATGTAACAGTCATAAAAACAAAACAAATTTATTTTTCCAATCCACGTTAAAAAAAAAAATTTTTTTATCGTCACATACGTATACTCTACTTTACTTTCCCTATTGACTTATAATATTATATAAAGACTCCGGGTGAAAGGTGAATCTAATATTTTAGTAAATTTATTTATAGAGTCCGTAGTCGTCAATTAAATATTCGCAATAGCAAAGCTTTTACGTGAACTAGTACCAAATTCATTAACAAGGTGAAATATCCAATTTACCATTCAAGACGAATGCCCATAGAAGTGGAAAGCTTTTGATACTTCAATGGGATTCATTCTGTGAGACTGAAGGAATCGAATTGATACCAGTAACTGATTTAGACGTATCCTTTTACGTGCTTTGTTCCGTACTTGCATTTGGTATTCGTGCAGTCAATATTGAAGGAAGAAGAGCTAGAGGGCTATCTGCGGTGTTGAGTTCTGCCACTTAACATACAATGCCTACAAAATCCGGCGTTGAGTTCTGTCTCGTAATACGGAGACTCAATGTGTTTTTATATTAAATTCTTTGAATAAAGTCTAAAGATTCCCATATTATTTTATTAATTCCAGAAAGTGTAAAAGAAATGCACTTAAAAGTTATAATATAAAAATTTTATATAATGTTATAATTTGTTTTATATAAATTGTATTTTTCAAATAATATAGGTCTGCATTTAAATGATGAAAGAACTTTTTGTTATCCTATTATTATACTTAATTGAAATGTCACCGACTCCTTGGAGATTGTTTTATGCTGAGACAGCTCCTTGAGTGTGATTCTCCGTTACATCAGCAAACACGTATTAAACATAATTCGTTGTGGTAACAATGCAAAGCGCGGTGTTGAGTTACGCTACTATTCACACAATGCACTTAAAAATTCGGCAGAAAGTGAGGAACAGAGTATATAGGTTCTATCTGCCTACCCTGGTTGGTTGATAAAATAAATATAACCGGCGCGCTATCTTAAATAATAATCTGTGAGTTTCGAGTATATTACATCAACATAAAGTTAAATGGAAAATTTTAAAATATATTTCCTTAACCATATGAAACATGTTCAGAAAATTTTAACTTGTAACGTACTCTTAGACACAAACTTTCATATTCTAAGTGGTGTGTACTAACTTGAACAGCGTCACTTTTATCGTAGTGAGGAAATCTGCTCCTGTCGTCGTTTCAAGTTTCGTTTGCTCTTTATATAATCTAGCTTTTACATATGAGTTTCGCGTTAGTGGTTGAAGTATGTTGAGCTAGAGGAAGGGATAAGTGTTTAAAATGGAAATTAGTGATTATAAAATTATAACTACATTTATAATATTTTTTAAATTATCTTGTTTTCTTAGTCGAATAACCGCATTCATTATAAATTTTCAAAAATATAATGTGTATCATATGAATGGTGGTCAACGACTAGTCTTAAAATTTTATGTTAGGAATTATTTAGAATCAAAAATAAAAATAAAAATTATGATGATAAATATAATTAAAATCAGCAACGAATTCAATGCACAATATAAACATTCCAACTTCTTTTTCCACAGTATGAAGTTAAATTCTGAGACTATTAAGAGACAATGGGAGAAACTGACAATAATACAATTTAAAGCGTTAAGCCGAGTTGGAAGCTGGGAATTAGCTCATTACTAAGAGATTTGCGGGGAGGATCTTATTCACAATACGTTTCAAGTATCATTATTTTAACAAAGTAGTATCGTAGTACTTGCTTTCAATTTTGATTACATACTTTCATCATTTGGGGCTAGTCCTGGCGCAGGGGCACAAGCATCTAATATTAAACGCGATAGGTTGTCGGTTCGATTGCCTCTTAAGGAAACAAAAACAGGCCAAATACAAGCGATATGAATGCCGTACTGTAAAGACATGGATTTCAATATAGATTTCAGATGTATACGCAGGTCTTAAGTTTTTTTATATATATTATAGAAAATGCACGCTTATTTTATAGACTGTTATAAGTGGTGGAATTCCGCTATTTAATACGCGATGCTTCCAGAATTCGGCGGGTAGTGAGAAACGGAGTGTCTTAATTTAATTTAAAGAAAACTGGTGACTTATGGGGCATGTCTGTTAAAGTTCTTAATACAATTATACCTAATATTGCGCCTTATCTTGCTTTAATTTTTAACAATTGTGTAGAATCCGGTATTTTTCCTGACTTAATGAAATATAGCAAAATAGTGCCGCTTTATAAAAGTGGAGATAGATCTGACCCCGGAAATTACAGGCCGATTTCTATTTTGCCGTCTTTAAGTAAAATATTTGAAAAAATTATATTTAATCAGCTCACAATTTTCTTAAATATTAATAATTGTTTCCATAGCGAGCAGTATGGTTTCACCAAAGGCAAGTCCACTACAGATGCGGGTGCAGCACTCCTCAAGCACATTTATGACGCATGGGAGAAGTCACAAAATGCAATTGGAGTGTTTTGTGATTTATCCAAAGCCTTTGATTGTGTAGACCATGAAACTCTGTTATTAAAACTTTATCATTATGGTATACAGGATACTGCCCTTGATCTTATTGCCTCATATCTAAGCGAAAGAATCCAGAAAGTTAGTATAAATAATGTAAAATCATCTGGATCTCCTCTAAGGATGGGCGTTCCACAAGGATCTATACTTGGTCCCCTTTTATTTCTTCTTTATATTAATGATCTGCCTTTTTATGCAAAGAACCTATGTGATATTGTACTCTTCGCAGATGATACCTCTTTAATATTTAAGGTAGACAGAAATAAAACAAACTATGACGAAGTGAATAGTGCATTATCGCATATTCTTTATTGGTTTGATATGAATAATCTAATGTTAAATGCTAAAAAAACTAAATGTATTGAATTTGCTTTACCAAACGTTAAAAAGCATAATTTTAGTCTAGAAATTAAAGGAGAAACAGTCAGTGTGTCGGAATCAGCTATTTTCTTAGGTTTAACGATAGACTCCAAACTCCAGTGGAACACTCATCTAGAAACACTTGCGGATAAACTCAGCTCTGCCGCGTTCGCAATAAAAAAAGTAAGACAAATGACGGACGTTGAAACTGCCCGACTAGTCTACTATAGCTATTTTCATAGTATTTTATCTTATGGAATGTTGCTATGGGGCAGTGCTTCAGATATAAATTCAATATTTATTCTTCAAAAAAGAGCCGTGAGATATATTTATAATCTAAGAGCTCGAGATTCTCTGCGAGATGTTTTTAAAGATGCAGGTATTATTACAGTTGCTTCACAATTTGTATATTATAATATTCTGTTTGTCCGGCAAAATGTACAGTGTCATAGTAAAAATAGAGATATACATACGATAGGAACGAGAAATAAAGATAAACTTGTTACGCCACGTTTTCGCCTCCAAAAAGTTAATAAATCTTTTATGGGTCTGAGTATACGTGTATATAATAAACTTCCGCAGTGTATTCTAAGTTTGCCACTACCACAATTTAAAGTAGCTTTAAAAAAAATACTAACAAGTAAAGCTTATTACACTGTTCAAGAATATTTAGAGGATAAACATGTATGGAATTAATGTCTATTGAATGTGATGCAGGATAGCTGCCAGTTAATGTAATAAAATTATATATTATACCATTGACTTTGAAAAGAGCAACTGTTGAGTTTCTTGCCGGCTCTTCTCAGCAGAACTGCCTTCCGAACCGGTGGTAGCTTTTTATTTTTTGTTATATGTTCATTCGACGATTCAAAAGTGCTTATAAAAGTTTATTTGAATAAAGAATATTTTGAATTTGAATTTGAATTTTAACATTAGGTTCCCAGGTTTTCTCTGCCTACCTTGCTATGTGCAGGATAGAGCTTGAAACTAAAAAACATTGATTTATTAATCATCTTTGTTTCATAAAATTTATAATACTCTACGAAAAAAGCATGTATCATTGAAAATAGATTAAGACCCTCTCTGCATTTTTTTCCAGCTTTACGCTGTATACCGCACACAGCAGGGCAGAGGCAGAGGGAACCTAGTGTTAAGATACTCCGTTTCCCACTTTCCGACAAATTCTGGAGGCATTGCGTGTTGAGGGGCGGAACTTAATGCCGCACTTTCCCTCGACACCAGAGGGAAGAAATGAAAATATAAATTTAAATAAATATTTCATTTCCTCGAGTGGGGATCGAATCCACAGCCAGTCTATTTTGCAGTAGACTTTGCGCCACGACTGGCTTCCTCCGGCCTCCAACCTCTCTGCATTAATATCTATATACGCAGAACTTCATCTATATTGTTTGAGGTTGGCCTTTGAGAACTTTAGATTCAAGCGGAAAACGTAACTTATAATCAATACACCAGTACGTTTGTACTATATTCAATGTTAACTATAGGGATTTAGTATGTTATTTTAGTTAATTTATTCATTGTCCAAAGAGAAAACACCGTCTCAATGCGATTTTTTTTGTAACACATGTAGCTATATTTAAAAGAGACGGCTATAATTTCGATATAAGAGCGGCGTTAAGTACTGCCAAAAATACTCTATGTCTTGGTTGTTCACATCTATAAACAAAAATCTATAAACAATGTCTATGAACAATGTTATGCTGAGACGACTGAAAAAAATCTACATATGTATACTAGCAAAGATATATTTTTCTTTTTAACATTCAAAAAATTTACATAGTAACGGATATCGATACTATCTTTATTAACTCATATGCATATAAATTGCATATGATAAATAAAAACCATCGTTATAATAGGACAAAGTTGCTGAGTCAAAGCAGGTACTTTGGAAATTCTTAAATCGGATCAAGTACGAGTATATTTGAAATACAAACAGTACGATATAATTATGATATAAAAGAAAAAAAAACTTAAAAAGCTGTTTTAACAATAAATGTAAGTAATTGTATGAAGAATTTGTATATTATTATAAAACTGAAATATTTGTGTGATTGAACGTAGCGCTAATCTCAAGAAGTACTGGTGGGATTTTTTCAACGTAGTATCTAGAATGACTATCTAAATTTCATATTATGTTGATGTACCTATAAAAATCTACAAAAATGTCAATCAAAAGTAAAATATTCAATTTGAATTCAGGCTATTTGCACATTCATCCTTTTTTTATGGAAAAAGACAAGGCAAACGAGAGTTGGGGTCACCTGATGGTAAGTGATTACCGCCGCCCACGACCTCGTGCAGCACCAGAGGAGCTACAGGTGCGTTGCCGGCCTTTAAAGTGGGTTGGGCGCCGGAGCCCGGTATTACCTGATGCGAAACGCAGTGGTGTAAAGCCACTACTTAATGCTGGTTTTAAATGCCGGGGGTGGTAATGATCCGGTCGAGTCTGCCCATGCTTGTTGCCATTGCTGGTGACGTGACTCTACTACACGTACTTTAGTCGCCTCTTACGACACCACAAGTACCAGGATGATCCTATTCTAGGCCGGGATCACAAGACATAAATTGCTGTTATGAAATTTTTCGAAGTCAGTAACTTGTTTGGTGTGGATGCAACAATGAACAGAAAAATGGATCCTTCCTTTGTTCTTCTTTCATTCGCTAATAAAATAACATTATTGAATGTCTTTTATTAAATTCTAAAGATTGCGTTGAAAATAAAAAAAAGAATTTTGAAACCTTTATAATATTAGTATAGGTACTTCTCGTATACATTCAAATCCAAATATACTTAAATTAGCAATTCTTATATACTATAAGCAAAATAGGTAAAACATTTTGGTGTAAGATTTTATTCTAGTTTACAAGAAAATGGGCACCATTTGTAGCGGCTGCTCGAAATTCGTCTGTCATATACATAATGCTTGGCCTTCGCAACGGTGACTGACATTAAATCCTGTTATGTAAATAAGTTCTGCAGAAATTACGATTTTAAAATCTTATCACCTATTAAAGAATAAATACTTAAGAAACAATAGGATTTTGTATAGACTTATCTCTTTAAATGTTGCTCTCACTATTGTGTTATTCATTATGATAATGTAGAATGATAATAGCGAAGGTCACAGGTTCAACTATCATATTTAATAACTTCTAAATAGCATGTTCGATGTTAAGAATTTTTTTATGCTTATTTACTTTATTATATAGAATTTGTAACTACTGATGCATTCATTGACGACGTCCACATTTAAATTATTAAACGATACTTTTATTTTAAATAATAGATATTACATACTTATTATATAATTTTAATTATTTGTTCTGTTCTTTGTTTATGGTGTTTCAAAAGTGTCAGTTAAATACTAATCACTTCACCAATTTTACGTTGTGGGGGAGAAAGCACACTTGAAAAAAAAACAATAGAGAAAAAAAGAGAATGTTACGCAATACGAGAATGCATGTTAAAAAGAGATCCAATTAAAAGTAGAAATATCAATATTAAATTGACAGTAAAAGACTCTAACAAAATTATAACATTTAAATAAATTAACGAAAGATAAGACCTGTATGTAATATGAAGTTTAAGACGCGATATCAACATAATTTATTATAATTTATTTACATCCATTGCTTAGTTTTAATTATCTATAAAGAAATATTGGTTTGTGAACAATCTATGTGTATTATAATTTTTCACCAATTACTATTTCCGCTAATACATACTCGTACATTATATCGTATTTGTGGCAGTCGAATCACTTGCTAAGTTGCTACTTGTCAGTTGTCAGTAGAGTGTGCGATATCGCCTCGTGCGCCGGTTTTCTAGTTGCGTTTGTTTAATTTTTAATTTTAATAAGATGGAATGGATGATAACAAATGATGGTGAGTTTAATGAATGCTTATTCAACATATATTTTGGTTAAAATAGTCCTAAAATCAACATAACTTTAATGCAGTACTCATAAATAGTTGTAGTCCTAGTTCCGTTTGACCAGCCATAGCGTATAACTGTACAATATGAACATCTATATATTAATACGTTAATAAAAAAAAATTGTCCTTCTGTTAACGAAAATTGTGGGGACGAACAAGTATGGAATTTGACACAGTTATTATATTATAGTTTAAATACAGAAGTGCAGAATGTTAATATATTTTTTAAATGAGGTTTAAAAGATACATTATTCTAAATGAAACTATTTTAACCGGGTGTACTAGTCTACCCATGAACACGGACTACTGTAAAGTGTTTATTGTATAATAACAAATTAATAAATGTGTAATAAAAACTACATATATTAATCCGGTTAAAATAGTTTCATATTATATAAAATATATAATAATTGTGAAAATCAAAGAACTTATGAAGATACATTATATTAATAAAATAAGTATAACTCACACCAGCATACATTTTTAAAGTTACATGCGCGTTGCTATGACAACCCGTAATCTTGTTGATGTTTACATCAACGAGTCCTCTAGTTCTTTTCAATAGAACAAGATAGTAATTTACGATGCAATTGGTCTAGATACAAAACATATCAATATATAATAAATTTGCTTCAAATGATAAAATTAAGTTTTGGCTTTTGTTATTATATGATAACGATAACATAGTAATATTTATATCTTTCTTAAGATAGTTCGTTATATATATACAGAATATACATTTTTGAGTTATTGTCATAGTTTTAGAATATAACTAAGGCGATTATTTAAGATAAATTCATTCGGCCATTGAGGTCAGTCGTGGCGCAGGGACACAAAGTGTGATTATTAAATCGACTGGTTGCGGGTTCGATCCCCACTCGAGGCTCGAGGCGCATTAAAAGTTTATTTACATTTATATTTTCAATTCTTCGCTCCGCCACTCAACACGCAATGCCTCCAGAACTCGGCGGAAAGGGGGGAACGGAGTGTTTTAACACTAGGCTCCCTTTGCCTACCCTGCTGTGTACGGGATCCAGTGTGAAGCTGATTTAATTTTGAATTAAATTTTAAGTTTATTCGGTGCTAAGCAAAAACTTATGCCGAAAATTATCTTCTTCTGCATCTTAAAATTGTGAAGTTTTCACACACGCTACAATCGTTTCTAGGGAAGCACGTTAATATTTACCACGTTGACGTCACTCAGACCAGAAATATAGATTAGATAGCGAAATCTTGGGAATTTATTTAATAAAAAAATCGAATATACCTACCATAATCTATAAGATATTATTAATATATTTAATATATTTCATCTAATACAATATTCTCCTATTCCTATATGTGCGTGGGACGAGAATCCATAAAAAGGTTTGCAACTGATCGAAATACTTTATCTTTGATCCCTTTTCATTATGTGACCTTTAATATATTAATATACTTTTATCCATAGAAAAAGGCTCTATAGCCTTTGAAATTATATTTGCGTTCCTTTGTTGTATCTATAGCCTTTGGAAAATAAAATTAAAAATTAAATCAAATTAAATTAAATCAGCTTCACGCTGTATCCAGCACACAGCAGGGTAGGCAGAGGGAACCTAGTGTTAAGACACTCCGTTCCCCACTTTCTGCCGAATTCTGGAGGCATTGGGTGTTGAGTGGCAGAACTCAACCCCGCGCTTGAAATAAAAATAAATTTCTATACGTACATTTTTTTATGAAGAGGCCAGTCGTGGCGCAGGGGCACAATGTGTGACTATAAAATCGACTGGTTGTGGGTTCGATTCCCACTCGAGGAAGTGAAATATTTATTTACATTTATATTTTCATTTCTTCGCTCTGGTGTTGAGGCAAAGTGCGGCGTTGAGTTTCGCCACTCAACAAGCAATCCAAAGCCTCCAAAGCTAAGCGGAAAGTGGGGAACGGAGTGTCTTAACACTAGGTTCCCTGTGCGCGGGACAGCGTGAAGCTGTAAAGTGATATTCCTGTAAATGTAGTGATGAAGCTGTCGTTAAGACTCGATAGTTTGGCAGAAAGTGCGGTACGGAGTTTCTAACCACTAGGTTCCCCCCGCCTATCCTACTGCGGGATACAACGTGATGTTACAAATAATAATATAACTAATTTCATGTTAAAAACACACATTACTATAGATCTACTAGTAAATATCCAAAATAATTTACAATGTGTGAATTTCAGGAAAGTACAAAATAGCGTCGCTGTCTGCATCTACATTTTCCGGTGCTCTGAGAGTGAGTTGTATGTGACTAATCGTATTAGTTTAAATTGAATCACAAAATACACTGCATACAGCATTTTCTTCTAAGTAAACACAATTTATTGTTTCTGTATACTATATTGCTTTTTCTTTTTGTTACTATTTCTCTACTATTTTTTTTATCTTGCATATTAGTTAATGACTCTACAATATACTTTCTCTAATAAAACCAAGTACTTACGTCTGTTTCTAAACATAATTAATTTTATGTTATTAGCATCACATTACATTGAAATGTGAAATCAAGACTATCTTACCTAAGTTTCTAAGAGTTTGAATAGGAATAAGATCCTACTTAATAATATTATAAATGTGAAAGTTTGTGAAGATGGATGCTTGTTTCATTTCCACGCAAAAACTACTTTACTGGATTTAGATGAAATTTTACATATACTTATCAGGAAAACACATTGCTCATAACTTATGATAAGATTTTGGATAATTTGACTATAATATAATAATAAATTTAGCGAAGCCGCGTTTGGGTAACCAATATCATACAAACATGTCATTACCAGGTAATAAGCGAGGCGTTCTGTCAAGATGAAGCAGTTTCAATAGGATCTGAAGTAAACAAAAATCCAAAGGCAATAGAGGAATTACTAGAACTTTGCGCGGATGCGGCGCTCAACGGAGTGTCACTCGTCGCTGTTGCGGTCGATACCGGGGAAGTGGTATCTGTGGCGTTCAATAAGATACAGGTTAGTTATTTATATATGGAGAGTGGAGAACATGGTGTGTGTGAATAATGAATTACAATACATTTCCCGTCACGTAAAAGTTGAAGATAAAAAAATATTATTTTTTATATTTGTAACAGTATGAAAAAAAAATATTTTTAATAAACAGCATAAATTATAAAATAAGCAAAAATTAGCAAAACAGTAATAATTATAAAAAAGAAAAAAAGCTGAGTACTTGTAACTTAGCTTGACATGTAAAAAGGAAAAATCCTATTTTCCTATTTCCTTGGGAATTACCCGAAACCTTCTCTTAGTGCTCTCCTACCCCCTAACCTACCTTGCCCACCATGTCAAATTCAATTTTCTAATTCCAAAAGTTTGTGTGTACTGTATGTTATATCAGTCGCTACATTACAATACGTTTAACGAGAAAATTATTTTTATTTGAAAACGAATGAATTTTATTGTCAATAATTACTCTTATTATTTTTTAAAAGAAAATAAATGTACTTTTTAAATGTATTAATATATTCATTTAATAGTAAAATATATGTTATGCTAAAATTATTTTCAATTTTCAATATCACATCAAGTTTTTATATATTACAATTGCCAGAGATATAATCAGTGGTGGACACACGTTACACGTTTTCAAGCTGAGTTAATTCGTCAGTTATTATAACAATCTAAAAAAATCGTTAAATTGCTGGGGAATTGTTTTTGGACATATTGTTCTAAATTAATACAATTGTAACCAATTAACGTAGTTTAAGGCTTCTGTACCTTTAAAGGAAAAAATACCCTTATTAGATCAATACATTGTCCGCCTGTCTGTCTGTCTGTCAAGAGCCTTTATCTCAGCAACGTTTGGACTCATATACTCAGATCTACGGCTCCATGATTTCCTGATAAAAATGTATTTCTACATTTACTTAAAAAAAGATACAGCCGTTTA
This sequence comes from Heliconius hermathena, assembly GCA_013403705.1. NCBI lineage: Eukaryota > Metazoa > Arthropoda > Insecta > Lepidoptera > Nymphalidae > Heliconius > Heliconius hermathena. Next base: position 154,153 of record JAAIXJ010000175.1, on the reverse strand, counting down.
TATCACAAGAAACGCGTTACGCCACTATAAAATGAATCAAAATTAGTTTTTCCAAACAAAATTTTTCCGGTTGATTATGAAATTTGGCTGCTAACATCTACAGGTAGTAATTTTAGTTCCGAAAAAATCAGAAAACTATACATTTGTGGTTAAATTCCAAAGAGAATAGTCTTAAAAGGGGGGCAAAATTTTGTTTAAAGCCGCTTGCGTAAGTGAGGTATCAGATGAAAGGTCTATGGCTAAACTTAGCTTGAATTTCAGGAAAAGCTCGATGGGCGAGCCCGACTCGCGCTTGTCCGGTTTTTTATTTATAAATACTCAAAATAATAAAAAAGGGTCAATAGTAAAATTAGCGACACCTTCCTTAGAAATGTTATTCTCTAATTTCAACGCTAAGTATAAAAGGGCTGGAGTATTTAACATTTCTTGGCTTAAAGTTTATCTAAAAAAATATTTTTACTCTTTTCAGGCTTGAAAATCTTTCAAACAATGTTTTTGTTATATCCAAGTCAGAAATCACGTTATAGAATCTGGTTCTACCAAAATCTTTAGGAAAAATGTGGCACTGCAAATGCACATATGTAACGATCCATATCAGAACTAAAACTTTACCTACACGTAAAAATATAATTATTTAAATAAAAATATATAAAAAATATTATAAATATAATTTATAATATTATTTAATTTATAGCTTACAATAAATACAATCTCATAAATAATAGTTTAGTTCAGTTCTTTAATTACGCGTTCCGTTCACAAGTCATTAAAATGACGTAATATACCGTAGGTAAAACATGCAGATATAAAATATATTTATTAAAAATAATTTAATAATTATATGTAATCATTGTGTATTATAATTTAAAATAAATAATAACATAATTATAATAATATTTTAATTATTGTAAAATATTATGTTGGCTGAATAAGCTACTGTCAACGTCAAATCAAGAAAAAGGAAAGAAAGAGAGGGGAGATGGCGGACGCGTCTGAGGAAGGATGGATGTTAAAAATGTTTAGAGAAGTTTTAATTTATAATTAATATATATTTAGTTATATTTAATATTTAAAAAGCATGTGGGATTATGTCTTCAATTGTGGTATAAATATTCGAGGCTACTAAGATAAGTTGTAAGTGCTTTCACTATTTACGATTGTTTGTTTTGGAATACTTCGTCGGTAAGTTCTTTATAGATTATTATTAAAACAAAGAAGAGTGATATTAATGCATATAATGCCGTCAATATCCAGAGAAAAATATTATTTAGTTAGTAAATGGAAATAAATACATGAAGATCTTTTTATGAGGTATGTAAAATTACAATTATATTAATGTACCCAGAATGCCTGCCGCCATCTTTGTTAGATGCGTGTATGTGAATTGTGAAATGAGAGTTAAATAGGTTTGGTGAATTATAATTACTTATAAACGTAATTTCATGTATATATTAGTAAATATTTAACATATTACTATAAACGGATATATAAATATAATATAATAGTATCTTTTATATTATGATATAAAACTATTATATCAAAATATGTATTTATAAATTGTATATAATATGAGTCTATTTAATGTCCTACAGTAAAAGTAATCTGTCAATATATTTAATTAAATATCATGAAAATATTAGATATTAACCAAATATTAATTATTTACGATTTATACGACTGTTAGAGTTCATTGACCCTATGTTTTACTATTAACTAATATAGTCACAACCGACTGCTGCTTGGTTTCGCTGGTATAATGTGCTTGGCTAAGTGAATTGCTATGGCATTTAATTTTCATATATATTATATTATATATTTAGATAGTTTCGCGGTGCCTTGCGGTGCGTTAACACTTGGTGTATGATGGATAGGTGTGTGATGCTATTTTATGTCCCAGCTCTGGTGTACATATATAGTAGTGTCCGCTTATTTGTCCAACGCTTGGTTTTACAGTAGAAAACATAATGCGTCAAACGACTGACGTCGACGACATACTTATAAATGACATATTTGGTATAAGCGAATTGCTTTAGTAGTGTTGGATTCTGCTGCTGAGTTTCTTGTGCCAGTTCTTCTCAGGACTGAGGTTCTTTACTGAACTGGTAGTAGAATCGTGCCTACTTGGAGTCGGTGGCTGTTCTAGCGATAACTGAGTATTTTCAACTAATGATTTTTATATTACATTTCCACAACTCTGAGACTAGTGTCAGATCAGACAAACAACTGCAGAGTGTGTGCTGTGCGTGTTATTCTACGACGGTTCTGTTTAAAAGAAGCGTAACAAAAGCAGTGAATATAAATTATATTAATATTGAAACTAAGGCATATAATAAGAGCACGAAGGTAATAATTATAATAAGAATTATACTATAATATATTAACGAATTCATACGGAAATAATAAACACGTCACATTATACATACAGAGTTTAATATTATTAAGATACGATAGTTATAAGAAACATACACGAACGTTAAATGTATATATTAATGTAATGCCTTCTAAAAAAACTAACTGAAGTGGATTCACATAATCGGCCGCCTAACGGTAGGTTGTTCGATCTGATATGTAAAGCAGAGAGTTATATGTCATGTAATTATGGCTACGGCCTACATATAATAATCTCAACTCCATTGCATATATTTATATTAGACTTCAGTCTTTGAATCAGTTATTTAATAATTGATCTTTCGCAAAACCATTATAAGATATTTTTTTAAACATTTTTTTTAAAGTGTTATTCCACACTTAGAAAAGAAAAATACTTATTTAGAAAACGTATAAAAATTTGAACGCAGCGGGACTCGAACCCGCGCCTCCTGGAAACCGACCAGGCGCTCTGACCACTAAGCCATGCGTTC